>CAEFZX010016075.1:0-101261 GCA_903066825.1 Alfaro cultratus | reverse complement strand
TACAATTATTCAGCCTGTTGTTGCCTCTATTCTATTTTTATTTTAAATTGCCTTTCAAGATGACATGTCTGTTCTTGGTGTTGGATTTTATCAAATAAATTTCCCTCAAAAATGCGACTTATACTCCTGTGCGACTTATATATGTATTTTCCTTCTTTGTTATGCATTTTATGGCTGCTGCGACTTATACTCCGGAGTGACTTATAGTCTGGAAAATACGGTACACTGAATGATTCTAAGAAGGCATGTTGAAATGTACAGAGCTTTTGGTTTGTGAAAAAGGCATACCTTTGTTTATTTGTTGGTTTACTGTTTACTCTACAGCTTCCCACAATGCAACTCAACCCTAGCTATTGGAGTCATTTGGCTCAAACTTTCAGTGTACACATGATAGCTGTGTCAGATCGAGATTGGATCACATTCACACCATATTCGAGCTGCTCTAGAGTTGATTTGGACCTGGAAACAACCTCCTCCAAACAGTCTTGTACAGTTGTTGCAGTCCACCTCTATCATGTTTATATATGCACAAGTAAACCTTCCGAAGAGGAAAAACTAACAAGATTTTGTGTTAAACAGGGTATAGATCTCAGGTGGGAAAACACCATAGCAAACAGTAGGTGCTTTCTAAAGACAAACTGTTGGTTTGCCAAATACGGTGATGGTGTGAGTCTGCTTTTTACCCAAAAATCATGGTAACCTGTTTAGAATGCATGGCTTTATGAAGCCTTTGAAATACCAGAATATCTTACATTAACATTTAATAGCATTTGCAACTGGTCAATATTGGGTCTTTTCCGGGATAATGATCTAAACATACAGCCAGATCAACACAGAACATTTTCACCCAACACAAAATCAACCTTTACTAGGGCAGAGTCAGTTCTAACTAACGGACTGGTGAATATCCAAAGTATACTCTGCTTTTTTTCCAACCACCACATCCAATCCCCACAAGCCTGCAATTGTAAACTGATATAAAGAATGGGTGGATTGATGAATAGATACCATTTCTGGGATTTAATTCCTATGAAAAGAGCATAAGAGATGGTCCATGAATGATTGAAATGTTCTCAAAAGTATCTTCTGCAGGTGTGCCAATAATTAATGTCCATAATTTTGTTGAACAAAATTATTTCTTAATGTGGGGTTTTATACCCAATTGATAAATGTTCTTAAATTCAAGGTCAGCATTTTCAATATTTGGCTTTTTTTCACAATTAAGATTAAAAGAATTGCTTTCAAGGATTTTCACACACATCTATCAACATGCACCAAAATCTGGAGAGTTATGTATCATTTCCTTTCTAATGCTACTTTACAATTACTTGCAGTTTCTTCTTAAGTCCATGAGGTTCTGTCATTGACCATTTCGCCTACCGCCTTTCACAAGGCCATGGTATAATACAGCTAATTGTCCCTCTGTAATGTGATTTACAGAACCAGACTTTTAAAATGGTTACTGCCAAAAAATATATAAATGAATAAAATCAGCTTTTGAATAGTCACCTCAAATGTATCAGAAAGCATAATACTATTTAATCAGACCCCATGAAAGTCGCATTACCTTGAAGTAACAGTAGCAAATAGAAGGAATACAAAGAGCGCTCACAGTTGGCCCATTACTGCTGATCAAATACGAGATGATAAAGCACGTGGAAAAAAATGTGATGAGATTACTAAAAGCCTGTTGTGTATCTTTTCTGTATCAAGATAACACAATGTGGAGCAGGCCTTGATGAAAACAGTCCTTGCATGCATCCTGCATGAGGATGATCACACTCACACTCTCATTTAAGAAACCAATAGAACTGAATGCAATTACTGCAAGGCTTTGGTATGAGCAAAAATCTTCCTGAAGTGCACTTCTATGTCCCCTATCTTTCAGACTCCACAGAATTTGAACAAAAGTGTTATTCATATGAGCATGAAAATGAGTAATTTGCAATGATATTTGCCTGTTAAATTGTTTTTTTTTTTTATAAAAACAAAACAAAAAAGCCTGGAAGGTGAATTATGCTGTTTCTTTTCAGTTTTGCCAGCCGTGTGAAGATAACCCCCTGTTGTATTTCACTTTCTTCAAGTCAGACACTTGAAAATATTTTCTTAGCTTTCGGGACAAAGACTTGTAGAAGCTGTTTTTGTTTGAAAGGATGTAAAAGATAATCAGAAGACCAAATGTGACAGCAAATTGGAGAACTATTGCACCTTTTTTTGTATAAGCTCCATTAAAATGGCTGGTTTAAATTAGACTGCCCAGGTGAGGATAACATAAAAAAGTAGAAAGGCTACAGCACTAATCAGTTCTACAGCCAGAAGGCCTGCTTGTCCCCCTGCTCTGCATTACCACGTGCCATCTTTATGGTAATGCTCCCTTCTGCCAGAGTTCATTTCCACAATTTCCTCAGGCCAATAGAGATATTAAAGCCCTCCCTTTTTTTACAAGCACTTTCACATTGTATTTCAATTGTATACACGACTCAGGGGAATGAAAGTGAGGTGGAGCGCTTAATATTTGTGTGCCAGACAGAGACAGTTAAGAGGAGGGAGTCGGACAAAAACACTGAATAATGTAATTCTTTGGTATTGAAACACTGGTAACACTTCTCCCTGTCATCTGACTCAACATGTCCCCGAACATTAGCAATTACTTTGCAAGTCATGCACATTGTTGGTCAAAACAAACTCTGCAGCTCCATTAGAGACTGTTTCATTCACAGCATCAACTCCCTAGCCTAATCAATACTGGCCATGACAAGTCACCAGATCCTCTCAGTGGAATCATTTGTCAACTGAGCGATGGCTGCAGCTGTAATGAAAGATTGTAACATGACTCTCACGGTAAACACGTCTGATTGTTTGTTTTCACACCGCAAATTAGGCTTTCTGCTCACGCTGCCCTTTAATAACTTTTAATTTTCTCCACCAGGCCTGTTGCCCAGGGTGACACTGGGCGCTTTATCTCTGTTATGAGGCCCTGTGTCTGGCCTCTCTTGCCCCAGCATTTATTCAGATAAGAGATATTACAGCTGCTGAGCACAAGCAACTGAACCAGCCACACAGCCGGCTCTTATGAATCTTTGATTATGCATTCCAACAAATTGGTGGATGGCTCTCATGGGCATGTGTGGCTGAGATTTCAAAGCAATATTCTGGAAATAATAGTAGAAAAAACTGTCGGAATGATTTACATCAGAAAATTGGACAATAAACGTTTTAATTCAGGTATTTTATGATTAAGCAATATTTATTACACAAACACTGACAATATTTACATTTATGAGAGTAAAAGTATTTGCAGTTATGATTAAAAACTAAGGGTCTTTTAATTTTACATTTATTTTGGGATAATAGAAATGTTTTGGTCCTTAATTATTTTTCTATTGCCTCAAGCATACAAAAACATAGACAACACTGTCATTATAAATAAATTAAAAAGAAAACCAAAATGGAAAATTTGTACACATCTGCTTCCATAATTTTTATTTTTTCAACAGCTGGGACATGGAACAAGATATTCATTCTTAACACAGCAGCAAAGCTACAGCAAAGGGGCTGAAAAACAAACAAACAAGGAGTTCCAGTCACTTGCACTGAAGTTGATTAAAAAGTGTGCAGAAACATGTCAAAAATCTCTTAGAGCTGAAGCAATGTTGTAGAGGAAAATCAGCTGGAATTCATCCTCAGCAGTAGGAGAAACTAATAGTCATACAGAAAAATACCTTTCAGGACATTGCTGCTATTGAATCACAGGTTGTACCCAGTATTTGCACAAAAATTTCCATTGTGCCCTAAACTTTATTTTTCCCCTTTTTTTTTCTTTTTTTCTTTTTTTTTTTTGGAAATGACACTGCAATTTCTCAGTTTTCATACACTTGAGTTTACATTCAAGTAGTTTTAACATCTGTTAAAGTCAACACTGTTTTTTAGCTAACTTGTCATTTTACTTGACAGCATTCAATGTGTATTTGACTTTGAATGTTTTCTTTTTGTATTTTGACAATGCTGTGAGACTTATTTGACTTTGTTGGATTGTTTTTTCTTTAGAAAAATTAAGTACGTTTGTCCTTTTTGCCAGATCATAAGGCCAGTAGCATTTAAAACTAAATTGAAAAATTAGCAGCCAATCCATGTGATTGTAGTAATTGGCAGTAATCACCACTCATAGGTGATGGGTAAATAAAAAACATTAAAAGGTTTTTCTTTTGTAATTTTTTTTTTGATTGATTTGTAAAACCAATAAGGAGGATTAAAAAAAAATCCAAACAATGCATAGTTTTTATAGGGACTGTATTGAGTTGACAGAAACATGAAAAAGAGCACAAAATAAAAACTACACTTAACAATATCAGAGGTATTCTAGACAAGAAAATCACTTCTATGAAGGAGAAATTCATCTGAAAATTGTTGTCTTTGTGTGTAGCCCATTTCAGCAGCACTGATTCCTAAAAAGATTTAAATGAAAGTTGCATCAGGAAATAAGTTGGATTGTTTTTAAGAGTTGCTTTTGTGTATTTTAATTGGTGGCTGTTTTTATAAAATGTCAGAAAGATATAGAACCTTGCAAAATTCAGACTGTTTCTAGAAAAAAAATCTTATTGATACTAAAAGATTGGCATTACTTTTGTCAAACGAAATGACTTTTTTCTTTTCGATACATCACACAGCGGTATTTCCTTCCTCCTTCCCAGCCGTCTTTTATCCACTCTGACACCTTTTCAGCTTAGCTGGTATGCTGCAGCAATTTTTATCTTCAGCTTCAAAAAACTCACCTCCTTTGTGCACTGTACTGGCACCCAGTGGCTGCTCACATACAGTTCAAAGCACTGCTGTTAGTTTTAATCCGACAATGCTACCCGGGGTTTACTACCCTATGATTGCTCAGTGTGAGAGACTGTTAACAGTCTCATCCTTATCTTTTGCTTCACTGTCCGCCCCTCTCTGAGGTAAACTGACCATTGCTCTGTCATGCCTGGACTTTTCAACCCCCATTCAGGTTGGATGCCTTTTCTTCTGGTGTCTGAGAGGAGAAATATTTTTAAAAACTCCAATAAATCCCAGATGAGACATTCTGAAAACAGCTGCCTGTGTGATTCAGCGTTTTGCCTGCCTGCCCCACAGAATCCTGCAATTTCCTCCAAAGAACTCCCACAACAATGAACAGAGCTTGTTTAGCAATAGTGCAATCTATCCATAATATGTGCTGTTTCTTTTTCCTTTTTTTATTTTTTGGTTCCAGTCTCTTCAAGTCTACAGAAGTGCAGCAATGTTTAACATTCATAAATGCTTCGGGTAAAGTCAATTGTCTTTTTTGACACGGAGACAGAGCAGCCTCTGGTGGTAACATTTATGTTTGCGCTTGTCCCCTTCTCCTCTGTAAAGTCAAGCATTTATTGATTATCACATTCCAGAGTTCAGACAACGTGACTCTTGACTTTAGTTTATAACTGACTACCAATTTATACTGTAATTAATCTTTAGTGATTACGTTTTAGTAACTTAAATTGCATCCTAGTAATTTAAAGTGTGGTTTCACCTTTCTCAACCTCAGCCCTTTCATAAATTAGACAGTTTTGCAAATATGTAATTCATTTTTCATACTATCAGAATTATTTTTTGTGTTTAGTCATAATTTGTTCCTTGTCATCTTAAATTCAGATTTTTTTAATGCATCCCTTAAATAATATAACTTACCTATGTATCTGTCCAGTCATCCATCCATCTCTCTCTGTGTCTCTATAAATATATATATTTATGTATGAATGTGAAAACTAATATTGTCTTTCAAAATATGTTGTAAAACTGCTCAATAGGAGTTAAAAGAGTCTTCTAAAGCTTTGACCTGAAAAGGCTGCACACGCTCAATTAGCAGCCGAGGCGGAACAGAAACCCTGATAGCCTTTGTAAGCTTGGCACCAATGACTAGTATTTTAATTCAATTCTCTTTTCCTCTGGGAATTAGCAATCAGATCGTCTCTTACCACAAAGGAAATTTCTGAGTGAAGAAAAAGGGCATCCTATAATGTTCTTATACTTCCTTAAGCATGTGTATCAATGATATTGATCTGCAGTCATACTGATAGCTTTAATATAACCATCCATTTAATATTCATTTAACATTGTGGTTTAAGCGTAAACGTGTCAACAGGCGAACAGCATCTGCAACAAAATTACTTACAGATACATCTTATGTCTTAAACGGAGATACACAGACTCAAAATGATATAAACTGAGGCAGAATGCTCATCTATTATTGCAGGTTCTCTTGAGTTTTTTTTTTTCTCTTTTGGCACATTTATTTTTTTTTACACTTTTAACCGATTTGAAGAAAGTCTAACTGAAGGATAGCAGGGCTGTAGGCAACAGAGACAATCCGGAAAGGTTCACTGCTGGGTTTGAGGCTGAGCACAGAACAAACAATTGTCACAGTCTGTCTGCAGGTAGAAATATTGAAGTTGACGTCCGGCTGTGATAAAGAAAAAATGGATGTGAGACTGAAGGTGTTACTTGCTGTAGCAGTGAGATGTGCTATAGAACTGCTATAGCACATCTCACTGCTACAGGTATAGCAGTACCGTTTCATATCTCCAGCTATGAAACGATATAGCTGGAGAAGATGCATTGAAAAAAGTAAAACTGATACAATGAAAAAGTGTTTTCTAGTGTTTGCCTCAATTATTTGGGAGGCATGGTGTTTCATTTATTTATTTGACAGACTAAAAACCAATATTTATCTTCAGCAAATGGAGGACTAAAACAAAAGAATGAAAAAAAGACACTAAAAAGAGAAAAATAATATTTCTGTTACAAATTACTCAAGCTATCTTAATTTTTATTTTTATCATGCATACTCATTACTAAAGTGGTAGAAGAGTTTTATATTGACACTATAGCAGGGGAAAAAAGTACTGAACACATCAACATGTTTCTTCATGAGGCTAGAGAGCTGCACGACATACTGAATGTGTTCGCCAATGTGTTCAATATTCTAATCATGAAGGACTGCTTGAGTGCAATATTTTGGAGGCTATTAAATTTCAAGTGACATGCATGCAAATTCTGCATGCCCTTAATTTATTTGGCCTGTTGAATGGAATTTCACTGCCCTTAATGCCCAGACCCAAATGCAGCTGTGATGCTAATGCTTCACAGCTGAAGACATTTAAAAAACAAGGAGAAGATAGAAAAGATTCACAAAAATATGGCTTAAAGTGAGCTAGCATTCTAGCAATACTCAGTAAGAATTTCAGCTACATGTTTTCTGGATAGTTTATAGAGTTATAAGGGTGTTTTCAATGGAGCTACTCATATGCAATTCACACCAAATGAAATGTGTTCATTTCTACACACGAGAATAACACCAGATACGTAAAAGCACAGAAGGAAAAGTTAATGTGGAGTATACTTACATTATTCACTGTGTGTGGGTGTTAATGGCTCAAAACTTACAAAAGGTTTGTGTGAGTGTGTCTAAGAAAAATGTCAGAGAATATTACCTACTAGCATAAGCTAAAGTTAATGTTAGTCATAAAGTAAAACTCACCTTCATATCCGAGACTGTATAACGAGGTGTACATCTTAAAACCTTTCTCCAGCTTACTTGTTGGAGCTTCGGATCAATGTACATCATTAATTGTTACCTTGGCCAAGCCCTGCAAGCACCTAGTGTAAAATGCCATTTTCAATAGACCGGAAACGACCGAGCTGCTTTTCCCCACGCGGGAGCTGACGTGCAAAGAGCCCATTGTTATATCCTGATCTGCTGTCTGACAGGTAATTTTCGAAATTCAAAACATGCATCCACGTATAGTTAATTATCAAAATGAATTCAGTTTAGTGTGTCGTAATATAACCAAATGTTGTGAAACATCTTAGACTCCATTTTGGGCAACCTTGCTTTTGAATGGGCACAGCAAAGTGGCTAAAGAAGAGGAACTCCTCTCAGTATGTCAAGGACAGGCCACATCTAGGCTTGAAAATCCATATAGCTACAAATCATCTGGGTCCACGCGTCTACTAAAGGTTCTTTGAGCCACAGCCTGAAGCCGGCTGATTTAGTTAGCAATCAATATGTTTTCTGTGAGCATAAGCCACAGTAATCTTTTTACAGCACCTCTCCTCTCGCTCTTTCCTCTTATCCATTGCCCTTGTAACCCTCAAATCTAACCATGTGGCTGTGATTGCTTCTAGAAGGCTTTGTGGTTAGAGCAAGTAAAGGGGAAGCGACAGGAAAAAACTGGATAAAAGTTGATATCGGGAAGTAGTGAAAACCCAGAGTTTATGTGGCACAAGGACTAAAACCTCTGCTCCTTTTATAAGACTCAAAAATGGATTAGAGGAATGGGTGCTTCTGCTTACTATGCTTTCATAGTGCACTGAGAACCTTTTTGATATGACTTACAAATGCTTTAGTTCAAGAAAAATCATCTATTTGCTAAACTATAAGGTAGCAGGACAAACAACCTGAGAGCTTTACTTTCACTAAAATAATTTCTGAATAATTATCAACTAGTTCATATGCAGTATAGAGCAGGTCAATACATCATATAAGATGTAAGGATTCCTTTAGAAATAAAATTCTTTCTTTTTTTATCTTAGGGACAACAACTATATTAAGGACTTTCCACAGCTAGCCGATGGTCTCATGGTCATCCCCTTGCCAGTCGAGGAACAGTGTCGGGGAATCTTGTCAGAGCCATTACCCAATCTGCAGCTTCTATCAGGTAAAAGGGGATTCAAGGAGTTTTGAGGAATTGGTTCCTTTTATTCATATTTTTGATACATACTTCATGAATAATAAAGCCATTGGAGTCATGTAATCTAGACATAATTTTTGGCCTGTATAAATGTCAAGTCACTGGAAAGTACTGTGTCAATGTGCACCTGAAATGTATTTAACCTGCAAAACAAACCAGTAACACCTTAAGATTTATAGCAACATGTCGTTTATAGAATTTAAAATTTGTGTAAGAGGACTACAAAAAATGTTTGTAGTGATTTGTGAACAGAAGCTCAAATGTGATGATAGGTTTGACAAATAGCTATAGCTGAAACATTTTGAGAGTATAAAAAATAAAATGTGTCTATTTGTACTTAAGAAATAAAAAAATAAATTCTTTAAAATTACATGTATTCTTTAAACTCTGGGAAGCATATTAAGTTTTTATTGTAGTACTGATTTTAGTACAGTTAAGAATTGGTACTTCTTACCACTTAAAAAGCAGGGACAAAGCTGAAATTAAGGGCAAGAAGTTCTCTATGTAAAATATTTTCGTTATGAAGACTTATTGCAAAAACAAAAATAAAAAATAAAAATGTGAAATTCAGCAGCTGTTTTTACCTTTTCTGTGATTCTGAGACTTCAGTTTCAAAAGAACAGTGCAGACTATTTAAGAAATATACCATTTGGTTCTAGGCTTTTTGGAAATAATGTCACCTTTCATAGTTGTTGCTATTTGTTCAGAAAAAGAAAATATACCATAGATAATGAGCATTTGCAAAATCCGACACCTAATCTATGATCTTATCCTGTTTTGTCACTGTATTTTTTGGATAGTCAGTCAGAGATTGTCTCAGACCTCCACTGCACCTTTGCTCCCTAATCCGTCCATTAGCTAAATTGGCATTTGGGCCACGCTGATCTCTAAAATCTTTTACTGAGGATCCGCTTTCACCACAATTGGACGCATGCGTACACAAAGTAAATTGCCCTTTTCTTCCCAG
Source organism: Alfaro cultratus (assembly GCA_903066825.1). Taxonomy (NCBI): domain Eukaryota; kingdom Metazoa; phylum Chordata; class Actinopteri; order Cyprinodontiformes; family Poeciliidae; genus Alfaro; species Alfaro cultratus. The sequence goes on along the minus strand of CAEFZX010016075.1, from coordinate 91,538 downwards.
CGTGCGAATGTCTCAGGTGTAAATCGCTTCAGAGAGGCAAAAGGTCAAGATTCCTGTAAGCAGTTTCATTGTTTATTTTCCCTTGCTCTTCACTTTTGTAGCTTTACTTCTAAACCGGTGTGAAAGTTAGGTAATTGAATTGCGCCGAAAGCCAAGATTGCTCGATTCTAATGGCAGCAATCCAATTGGAGTTCAAGCTGCACCGTATATCACCATTGATCCAGGAGCAGCTGGGTTGTGGGCTCTGATGATAAATGATGTTAAGGCAATATTGGGTTGTAATGGCTGTGCAATAAGCCTGTAATGATGAAAATAAAACAATGGATTTATTTAGGTTTTCATTTATCATAAACTTCTGCCTCTCTTTATGAGTCCGACCCAGTAATTTGTTTAAAATTCTTGTGTTTGTGGTATGTGCTCTTTTGTCTTCAGTTCTGTCTCCTTCCCGTTTTCTTTCTTCATCAGGCGATGCCCAGTTCAGTGAAGCGGTAGGCTATCCCATGGTTCAACAGTGGAGGGTGCGCAGTAATCTTTACAAAGTCAAACTCAGCTCGATAACCTTATCCACAGGTCAGTGACTGAAAAATGTAATTTGGATTTCATCGTTTATCACATCACAGATATAAAAATCAGTCAACGCCTAAATAAATGTTATACCTCTGGTTTTAATCTGGGCAATGCGAAAAACTATTTACTTTTGATCTACGTCTTTATTTATTTGGTAGAATTTTCTAAGGTGCTCAAGACGCTTTCAGGCGAGAGCACACGCGAGGAGCTCCTTGCTTTTCTCCAGCAGTACGGCAGCCATTATGTGTCAGAGGCCCTTTACGGCTCCGAGCTCAGCTGCAGCATCTACTTTCCCAGCAAGAAGTCCCAGCAGCAGCTTTGGCTGCAGTACCAGAAAGGTGAGTAAACTGACCGCGTTAGAAAAAGGCCAAGTATCGGTAGGCCTAATTTGCAAAAGCATGGATGTAGAGCTACTGTCACATGTTCTTTAAGCTGCCATGTGTGTTGACTTATCTTACTAGTTTAAGTGTGTCTGAATATGAAGAAATTAAGCACATCTTGTATCAAGAAAAGACATAACCCCTTGCCTCATACAGTGTGTGTACTGGGATGGAGGATGCAATTTGCTCCTATGTTACTTTGCCCCTCATACTTTATAATTACCTGACCATATGCAGATTGAGGTTCAATGTTCTGCATGCCACCACGTGGTCAAATTATTTTTAATATAGCTAACCAAAACCTTTCTCCAACATGAACCACTTCAAGCATTTAGCATGCTCAGATTAATAAATTTTTATCTGTGCAGACAGAGCTTCTGCATAGCTTGCCATTAAAGTCAGGTAAAGTTTTGATGGATTATTGAACTGAGTAGCACTTGCTTAAATTAGAGAAAGGGCATTCCTATGTTTAGTCAATTACAATCCTCTTGCCACAAAATCTTTTGAAATGTCCACAAAACTTGCCAGGCTGATAAAGTTAACATGTTACAGAATCAGATGCATCAAAAAGTGATGAAATCTTAATTATTTAGATCCATTATGTCTTTGCACGTTACAGAAACAAACACAAGGAAAATGTGCAACAATGTGACAGAGGGTATAAATAAGGTATTAAAGTGAATACAGGCATTGATGTTTGTCTGTGTGCTAGACAAACCTGTGGTGGAAAGTGGGAGCATGACCAAAAGAAAAAAAAAATGTTGAATGGAATCTCTTTTGTTAAAATTGACCCGTTTTGACAATGTTTCCTTATTCTAAATGAAGAAAATGTTTGTAGAAAGATGTATGCAGCATGAATATGTTTTATTAAGGTTGAATAATATCCTCAGTATGTGAAAAGTGTATAAGAAAGTAAGAAGGGTGAGTCAAATTATACTTGATGGAATTAACAAGATAGAAGAGCACGAGTAATTCTTGTTTTTTTTTTTTTTTTTGTGAAACAAAATTGTACTTTTTATTCCAGTTATTATTGTTGTTTGCCCATGAGTTGTTCATTTCATTTTCTATTTGTTGGACAAATGGTGAAGGAAAACACACACTGAGTCATGAAAGAGATGATCCTATAATGGATTAACTACCTATTCAGGGTGGAACCCATTGGTAGCTTGTAATTGGCTGAAACGTGACAGTACCGACTCATATTCTAATGTTCTAAACGTAGCGTAACAAAAACTACTGCAGATATTTTAGTTTACTGGTTGACAATGTTTATTGCACTCAGGATTATCAACAATACAAACATGATTTTGAGTACACCAATGAACGACATGGGAGTTTTATTCACTGTAAAGAAAATGCTGTATAATAATATGAATTTACAACTCTGAATCTGTAATAAAGGACATATTTAGAGGATGTGAGACACTCAACAACTCACCACACTGAAACAAGGACACTTAACTTTTCAAGCATTTGAAGCTTTTTTTTCTGTAACTGTTATTCTTGGTTATTTTGTTGCTACTTCAAGTGATCACTAAGAGATTTTTCATGGTAATAATGGCATGCAGTTGATAGAGTATTGGATCAAAATGTATTTAGCACTGAGATGGATTTGCATGAAAATAAAGAGATGGACAAATATGTAACAACACATAGAAAATACTTATGGAAAATTTTAACTTATACTCTAACCTAGCTTGTCTTTAGTTTTATTTTATAACAGTCACATTCTCTGCTATGCATGTTTTATGTTCCTTACAATAGATGGGGATAAATATGCAGAGTAAAGATTGTCTTGGGAACACTAACTTTTAGATAATTTTAGATAATGCTCTAATGAGCAAATCTGTATTGGGAATTGCAAATATACAGAAGACAGGGAATAATAAACAGATTATTGAGAGTATACGTGGAATCTAAGGAATCAACATACCATAGTGACTATTGTCGGGGTGTATGGAAAATTGCCTACATTTTCACTGTAAACTTCAGGCCAGTATGCTGACGGAAGACTCCTATATTTTCCCTTCATTTACAAAAAAGAGAAAACGCATCACCAATTTGGAAATATTTGGTGTCTTAAAAAAGAGGTGTGTCATAGACACTAAATCAGCATCTGTCCCTTTTTTCAAGATGCCATTTTATAAAAACATTTCCAAACAATGAAAAGCATATCTGCAAAACAACAGAACCAGTTAATATTAACTTGGTGAATTTCAAGGCGGTAAACTACTGCTAACTTTATAGGGTGTTATTCTATTCTTGCATTTAATCACTATAAATGATGAACATAATTATATTCAAAATAATATTTTAGTAGTATTATGAATACGTTCTGTTTCACTGTTTAGAATAAGTATCATGTTATACATTTTTGTTTTGTAATACTTGTGTAAATATTATGAATTTGATATTTTTACTCAAGATTATCATACCGCATGGGTCTCTTATGAGACCATGCCTAAACTCAGAGCGTTCCATAGTTATAGGAAACTAAAAACTTTGATTAAAGATGTGTTGTTGGCTTCAATGTTTCTAATTTTACTGTCAAAAATTGGGAGTAGCTAATAGTTAATGGACAATACGCAATGGTGTTGAATAAAACTCTAAGGGAAATGGTTCTTTACAGAAGGGACAAATGAAAAACCATTTGTTTTGTTGTACTTCTACTCATCTTTTCTTTGGTACTCTTCATATTGCTTTCAGCTATGATCTTGACTGTGTCTGTGGATTGGCTCATATAGACACAATGACATGGTACTCTGCATCTGGAGTAAAGCTCAGGCTTTACTAAGTTGCAGGTCCAGCTTGTGCAGGGTAACTTTTGCTTTTACTCAACAAGCCAAAACAACTGAGATCATACTAAGTGATGTCACAGTGTTACTTATCAGCTCTGTGCGGTTATAGATATATGCATATAAATATTAATATATTTTTTAAAAGAGAGGAGCACAGAACAAATCACAAACATGAACCCAGGTTTGGGTATTTTACATGGGAAGAACAAAAATCTTAGGCATGAGGACTTTCCATATTCATTGCCTATGATATGGTAACACTACAACTATGCTGGGTAATGCCTCAAAAACAACTGAGTGCATACCCATATTGCTAATTACATTGCTCTCAAGGCTTTATAACAATTTTTCTCTTCAACAAAATGAAATGTTTGGGATGGTTTTTTTTATGGGCATGATAATCAAGATTTAATGATTTCCTTCACAGATGTAACTCTGGCTTCTTCAAACTTTATTGAAACTTTAATTCATTCCACTGCCAATTTTACATTAAAAAATAAAAAAGCAAAGCCAAATATTAAACTGTTACTTTTTAAAAAGTACTCTACAAGTTTAGAGTTCAAATATTGGCTTCAAATATTGGAAGCATTTATTTCCTGTTACAATTTTCACAAAAAGGTACTTGACAGTGTAGCACTTCAGATAGTCTTTTTAAATAGAAATGATTGCCTTTTATATTTGATCTTTTACCAAGTGAAAGTTCTCTGTGATGATGCATCATAGTTAGACATAAACCACCTTTGGGACACTGAATGTTCAAGGTTGGACCTTATGCTTTCTTGCCAGGCTTCTGACCCAGCTCTGATGTACATGTCTCTCCTGGAATAGCAAGAACAAAAAGTGTCTGATGATATGATATCACTGAATAAAAGTTGTTAATAACCAATAATAAACCCACAAAGAAAAGTTCCACAACTCACTTAGCCAGTTACATGTGAGTTGTGTGGCACCAATTTGCATCTTTGTTTTCCATTCATGTTTGTGTTCACTTCCTGCAAAACTGTATTGTATGCAGTAAACATTATTTCATTCCTAACAGAATAAAAACCATTAAAAATTTATCAACATGCACTAGAAATTCCAAACACTTCCAGAGTCTTGTCAGAAAGAAAATTCACCCAAGATTCCTCTAGTCCTCTAGCCTCCCAACAAGTCATGTATTTTTGAAAGCATTTTTAATTATCAATTATTACCTCGGCAAATGCATTGCACGTTTCCATTCTAATATGGCAATGAGACTGAGTTAGTAAATGGAAGACTATATTGTTTGTGATCCAACTAGAATGGACATACACCCTTTGCAAATTGCACTAATTTGCTTAATGCATGTTTTACAAAACCAGTCTTTTTGTCTGTGTTTTTACTAGTAGACTTGTACATATAAAAATGTCTCAAAAAGGCCTGAAATGGCAGCATTTAGCACATCTTTTTCAATATTCTGAAACATGGAAAGGTATAACCTATTTTAGGTTCCATCACTCAAATCATCACACCTCATTTGGAATATAAGAACATCTCTTCTCTGGTTATTACACACACAGATCTATCAACCTTGAGAAAACTGGCACTATGCTGGTGGAATCAAATGGAGATGAAAAGCTCTGACCCAGGCAATAAACCATGAATTGACTAAAATTTGGAGCAAGGTAGATGGACTTTGATTGCAGCATTGTATATTCAAGAAACAAAATATGATTTACAAAGTAAAAATTTTAATCAAAAAGAAATTCTAAATTGTTATTTGAATGGATCTTAAACAGGTACATCTAACAAAATATGAATATTGTGGAAAAGGTTTAATATTTTTGTCACTCATGTCAGAAAGTGATAATCCTATATTAGATAGATTTATTACACACAGTAATTTTCCAAGCCCTTGTTTCTTTAATTTTGATAATGGCTTACAAATAATTTGCAATAACTCAAATTTTAGTGTTTCAAAAAATGCTAACATAGTAATATAATTAAATATTGGCAACTCATTGTGTCACACCTTAATCAGCTGATTAACTCAAAACACCTGCAAAGGTTTCCTTTTCTTAGGTTCTAAATAGTCTTAGTCTGAGTCAGTGGGCTACACATTCATGGGGAAAAATGATTAGATATATGTCCAGAAGACAATCACTGACACCCTTCACAGTGAGGTAAGTCACAAAAAGGCCATTTCTAAGAGTGTGTATTCAAATATGTACATGTACAAAGTTGAGTGAAAGGAAAAAGGTGTGGTAGGAAAAGATGCAATGTGGAGAACCACAGCCTTGAAAGGATTGTCAAGCAAAATGCATTAAAGAATTGAGGAAGCTTCACGTAGTCAGTGCATCAAGACCCACAGAGACAAATGCTGTCCTGAACCGATTCCATTTCTAAGCACACGTCCACACTTAGGGTATCGCCAGCAATCTGGCCTGAACTGAAGCTCACAGAGAATCAATGGGTTGTAGTCAAGAGGAAGATGAGACATCAGACCCAACAAGGCAGATGACCTGAAGGCAGCTATCATAGCCCCCTGGGCTTTAATTACATGTCAGCAAAGCCACAGGCTAATTGCCTCCATGCCACTTTGCATTACTGCAGTTATTCATGCAAAAGAAGGCCCAGCCAGGTATCGAGGGCATCGAAGTAAACACTTTTCAGAAGCCTGATATTTCTGTTTTAAATATTCCCTTTTATTATATCTATAAGTCATAATCATTGACACTACAAGAAACAAAGGCTTGACATTTTCACTTTATTATTCTATGTAATATATGACTTCCAATTTCTGAAAGGAATGACAAAATATATTGAACTTTTTCACAATATTACAATTTTTTCTGGAGATGTACCTCCAACTCCACACCATAACATCAGGTTATGATTTTATGGTTAAATACTCTTTTCTATAAGAAGTAAATATTTAACATTTAATTTTCCCTGAATATTACAGAATGAAAGTTGATTCTTAGTTACTTTTTGCCATTAGAGACAGGTCAAATAAATTTTAAAGCTGCCAGCTGCATTCAGTAGAAATAGTTAGTGTGCTACAAAAACCTAATAATGGGACATAGTGACAAGTCAATAATAAAGTGCATTGCAGGCCAACAGCCTTGGTTTTATTTATTTCATATGTAAATTTGAAAATGTTTTCTACCCTTTTGACTAATTTTTCTCAATTAAATTGCAGTAAGTCGCACAGTCATGCTTGAATGGGGACACCAAGGCTAATATAGAAGGGAATGTCGGCTCTTTGTGCTTCATAGCTTAAACATCGATGGCTTGTTTTTCATGATTTACTTAGACAACTTGCTATAGTGATAAATATAATAAGCCACCTGGGAACCAAGCTGGGAAATAAAATAGTCTTTGCTGCAGCTACACTACAGAGACAAGTAATAGTGTTATCTCTTCTCAAATTCAACCAGACCAACCACACCCACCCACTAAATCTCTTAAGTTCACAGGGAGAAAAAGTGTTTCTAGGAAGTTGAAGAATGCCTCCTTTGAACATATGTAAAGACTTTGACACAGTGGTCCCAACAATCAAGGACTAGCAGCTGTCCTTTCTGGGTGGTGGCCACTCCCACGGGACAGGTCAGTCCTTCTTGGATCAGAATGTTAAATCCTCCTTCTTTGGGAAACTGAAGAATTTCTTTCCTGCCACTGTCTGTGACCAGCAAATCACCATTGGCATCCACACACATGCCAGTGATGCAACGAAAGTCCTCTGTTTCGGAGAAAAAGTGGCTGAGCTGTTTCCCCAGCTGGCCATCGGTACCCACTGAGCCAATGGAGAAGCCTCCTTCGAAGTGAGGCTCGTTCTGGCGCTTTTCGAAGTTCAGGGCCAGGCCTTGGGTAAAGTACACAGTTCCTGCTGCATCACATGTCACAAACTTTGGCCGGACTGCAGAACACAATCGGTTATAGCTGACTACACCTACATTGCGATCCACTGCAAGGCACCACAGCTTTCCCCCTTCCACGTCTGACACCACAAACTGGCCTGATGGCATGGCAGTAATTCCCCAGGGTTTAATCAGCTGGTTTTTATGGCAGGCCACGTAATGCCCATCCATAGTGTAGACTTTAACTGAATTATCATAGTTGTCAGTAACACCAATCAGGCCTTGAGGAGTCACAGCTATGGATAACGGGATAAGGTTAGGCAGGTCAGCACCAAAGAAGCTCAGAACAAAGTTGTCTATGCTTGCATTACGTCGGATTTCACGCGGGACACCTTTACGATTGAAAATCTGGACACGGCAGTTCCCTCGATCGGCCACCAGTATATCACCTTGTGGTGAAACACAAATGCTAACGGGTAAATTAAACATTCCAGGCAGCGCTCCTTTACAGCCCATCTTCTTTACAAACTGGCATACTGGTGGCCTGGAACTAGCCCCCGCAGATTCCCCACCTGCATCCATGGACTTTGACTTAAAGCTACTTGGTGAACCATATACTGTCTCATCTACAGCTGAAACCATGTCAACATCACGATAAAGATCCCCTGGAACCATTACAGAACCACCTGTAGCGCCAGAGGGCGCATCCTCTGCTTTAAACTCCAACATTGTTTCTAACCCACCTTTCTCATCATCTGTATTGACTGTGTAAGTGTTTGTGGTCAAACAGCCCACTTCTATGGGATTAGAGTGTTCTGCTCTGGCTAGTGTTGGCTCTTGTAGCTGGAACTGTGTGGGTAAACTGCTTCTGAGGTCCAGCTCTTCATCATCACTTCCTGCGCCATCGTCCTTTAACAAAGCAATGTCACTCTGTCTTACCCTTACAGTCAGATAATCGCAACGTGAAACCACTTTTACCTCTGCAAGGTTAAGAAGATATGTCTGCTCCTCAAGAACCTGTGCATTGAGTTTTTCCACTTCTCCCAAAGAGGCTGTGAATGTCCTTCGAGATTTGCTGAGCTCTTCCTGAAGATGTAGCTCTGCCGTAGAATACTCTTGCTGAACCGCCCGGTACTTTTGTCTCAAGCTCTTGGAAATGTTTTCAAGTGTTGTCTTTTTCTTCTGAATATTGCCCATAACGTCACGGAGGGCAGCCAGTCTACCACTCAGTTCTTTACGGCGCTGCTCAGCTGCCACTTTTATCGGCTGAACTGAATGGCCTTCATGCAGGTGGCCATCCGCTTTACAGACCTCACAGAGAACTGTGGTGCAGTCATAGCAGAACTGTCTTGGTAGCCGGTTGCCGCAGGACTTGCACATTAGCGCCGCGGCAGCAGCACTGCAGGTCAAAGTGCAATCTATTATTTTCAGTACTGTAAGATTATCTGCCAGCTGGGAGATGCTGCTCATCCTGGAGACCTTGCTGCAAAAGGGGCAGCGGACACCATTGATGGTATTAGCCAACAGTTTCTCCAGACAAAGTCGACACACAGTGTGTCCACACTGCAGGAGTTTGGGTCTGAGTTGATCCTGGCTGTAAGTCTCCAGGCAGATAGGGCATTCGAGAACCTCCCTCATTAGGTCGGGGTCCAGAGAAGAGCATGCTGCTGCCATTATAGTCTTTTCCCTTGAGTGGAAAGAAAAACAAATTGTAATATTTTCCAATTTTGTCAAAAAATGTTTCAATTAAATTAAAAATGACAAAAATCTACATAAAACTCTATTTTTGTTTAACTTCTAATGATTCACAGTAGGGATGAGCAGTTATACTGTAAATCATCATTTCACTTTAATTCACTAATATTGTGATAATGTTAAATTCTAAGGAAGGATATTTACAAGTCCCAAAACAGACAGGTTACTTGGGGTATTTACTGTTTTTTGCTTGGACTGTTTTCCACTGATGTGTTTATATTTCTAAATATGACAAAACACAAGTATTATGTACAGCAGAATTATATTTCCATCCATCCATCCATCCATCTGTCCATCTACCCATCCAATGAATAAATTAATGTCACTACATTTCTCAGAAACATATAAAAATTAATATTAAAACTAATGTTTTAAAAGCCTAAGGGAGAAGCAATGAATGGGAAAAATATAAAGGTAAGACTTAAATAAAGGAGCTCACACCTACCATGGGAAATCTTAAAAGATTTTCTAAGGCCAAAAAAATTAAGAGTAATACATTTGAGGGGTTTTTTTTTATGACTGAAGGTTTGGCAGAAATTGACGTTCATTGTCATTTTTATTGCCACTGCAATTCTCCAAAATATCATGAAGAAATTGACAACCTTGTCATCCACTCCTACTTCACACGTAAGTGTCAGATTAACAGAATGCGGAGTTTAAAATTTAATGGTGGTGCAATTAAAATGTAACACTCAAGGACGATTGAAAACCGGAAATATCCTGCATAGTTTTACAGGGATGGTGATATCAAAATGTTCATAATCTAAAAATCAATATATTTTCTCGATTAGAAAATAAATTCCTAAACCTTTTAAATGCATGTATATTTATTTGTAAAAAGACAATTTCCATTATTTCAACTGACGTGTCAAGTTGCAATAAATCATATTTTAGTTCCTTCGCTATTTGTAAATAAAGCTTTCCGCTACTTAATAACTAGTGCAATGTAATTTCAGTAACTGTGACCAGCTCGCTGCGAAAGCATTCCGTTGTTATAACTGTAAGGTAGCCCCTGTATGTCGCACAGGACGAAGAAACGAACTCAACTTATTTAGACGAGAAAAGAACAACTTACCGACGAAAAGCAATCCTATGCTAAAAGCTGACTGCTATGCTGAGCTGGTGCTAACAGACCTGATGTCATATGTGTGCAATCATAGGCGAGCATGTCACACTTTGTTCAACAACGCCTGCGTTTCAATTGCAGTTTAGAAACTGTCTGGTCCCTTAACTTACGCACAACATGTATGTAAAGGCCTCTCTATCTGACAGCAAATGCTCACGGTGTACTGAAGGGTAAACACATCGAGACGGCGTCATTAAAATATATATACAGGACTGATTGAAACAGGACGTGCATCAAAACAATTGGTATTTATATCGCTTCTGTTCGTAGATTTGCTTTTTAGCTTTACCTTTCCTCCAACGTCTGATAGAGGAGAAGTAAGAGGGTGTGTAGTCACTGAGCTACAGCCGCTGTTTGGAGCTGCAGTGCTGACGACTCTTCGTACGCAGAGCCGTAGGTTACGTAAAGCGCCTGCATCAGAGACCGATGGTTGTTTTGATTGGCTAGTGAACAGGTTCTCACGCCATGCGTCCATTTACTGGAAATTATTGTGCGGTTTCACCATGTCATGATCCATTAAATATTCAAATAATACCGCAATGTTTTGTGGAGATATTTTGTTCTTCTTTGCAAATAGCTCTGTTTTCAAAGTACAACACAAGGCCATGCTAAACTGAAAATGACAATAAAAAATACTTTTAGTTGATAATCTGGCTGGACAAACTTAACAGAGATAAGTTTCAATTAAAGTAATTCCCAAAGGTTAAATTACGTACAAAACTATTTGTCAAGATACAACAGTAATGACTCAGAACGCCCGCTAGATGTCAGCATAGATCCACAGTAGAAGATAGATAGATAGATAGATAGATAGATAGATAGATAGATAGATAGATAGATAGATAGATAGATAGATAGATAGATAGATTGACTCAAAAACAAAACAAAAAATGTCTAAAAATCAGGTGAAAAGTCAAGATCTGTGGAAGAAAATAAAAACCCTGCAACATATATTAAAAATTCCACAATAAATCTCAATTTAGAGTCCAACCTAACAACCTCTAAATATGGATCAGTGTTTTGCATAAATAAAGATTTCAGTGTTGATGGGTTGATGTTATTTTTGTTTGTTTTTTTGTTTTGTTCTACTGAAAAGCACTTTGCCTACTTGTAGTTTGTAAAATTGCATCACACCTACATTTTACAATTCAAGAAATTTGTTGATTATCTTGCCAAAAGCATGCAACACAAATTTATTAAAATACAGATTTGGCCCAATAAGAAATCATTTTGGCTAACCAAAGCCTATGATTTTAATCACAAAGTACTTGAAGTCAACTTAAGTGCACCAACTTTTAATATCCTGGTAATTGTGTCGCAACTAGTTAATTTTGTGTTTTTGGTTTTATGTCTGGAAACACTACTAAGAGTGCCTCTGGGCCACTAAAAACAATACAATAAAACCCCAAAACAAAAAAACATGGGAATTGACGTAACTGCTAACAAAGAACAAAATAGCCATAAAGATCGAACATAGAGCATAAACTGCATGGAGTGTTGGATTCACCCTTGGTGATTTTCGGCTGTGATTGTCTTACAGTCACAGTCCATTGCATCAAAGAGTGATATCTGATAATTTCACACCCTCTATTTTTCTCCTTCATGCTCTTCCAGAGGCAACAGACCAGGGAGTCGGAGGCGGAGGGCGACGGGAGATTAAGTCTGTTCCTTTTATCAACTACCTGTTAGCTCTACAGAAGAGCCAGCTGCTGTCAGATGACCTGGTAAATGGCGTAGAGATCCGCTGTGAAGAAAAGGGCAGCTGTCCCTCCGGCTGTCACTTGTGCCATCACCAGGGCATGATGGGAGGAGGGTCAGGGAGAACCCGCAATGGTAATGGTAGGAGTGGGGAACCACCTTCTCCCATCCCTGTCCTCCTTGAAGTCAGCAGGGTTGTGCCACTCTACAGCCTGGTCCAAGACAACATCACCAAAGAGGTGAGAGAGACACAAATTAATTACTCTATGTACCATTAAATAAAAAAGAATTACCAAATGAGATAAAGCAAAATAAAACTGATCAAATTGACCTACTTTTAGATATGTAGTGATTTGCAAAAAATACAAATGCTTTGAATAGTGCAACATTTTGTCACATAACAACAAACTTCAATTTATTTTAGTGCCTGACTTTGGAAAAGTCTGACTTTTTACAAATAAAAGTGAACAGTGTGCCTTCTATGTATTCAGTCTCTAAACTGATACTCTTAGATAAAATCTAGTGCAACCAATTGTCTGCAAACGTCACCTATTTAAAAATAAGAGTTTATCTGTGTTTAATTTAATCTCAGCATTGATATAGCTGTTCTTAGAAGGCTCCAGAGGTTTAATAAAGGGCATTAGTGAACAAAAGATATCATAAAGGACACAGATTAGACAAGCTAGAGAGAAAGTTCTAGATAATATTAAAGCAGGTTTAAGTTATGAAATAAAACCCTAAACTTTGAACATCTCACTGAACACTGTTCAGTCCATCAACTGAAAAAGAAAATAGTATGACACAACTGCAAACTACAAGACACCTGAAATGGGCAAGTAGAGCATTAATCAGAGCAGAAGTGAAAAGCCCCATGGTAACACTGGAGGAGCCACAGAGATCTGTAGCTCTGGTGGGAGAATTTGTTGACAGGACTAACATTAATCATGCATCACCGACCTGTAGGGAAGAGTGCCATGAGGAGTCTGTGTTGAAAAAAAGAGCACACACACATTTGTGCCCTGGTCTTAGGGAATACAGCAGATGTGGAAGATAGTGCCAAAAATTAATCATTTTGGTCTGCCTGCAGAACATGTTAGAAGACTAATGCATTGCTCACATAGTAAGTTTGCTTTATTTCAGCAGGCAAAGGAAAGCTGGACAGAATTTATTGTAAAATCACCAAAGTTAAATACAGGGTAATTCTTGAGGAAAGTCTGATAGAGGCTGCAAAAGATTTGAGGATGGGGCAAAGGTTTAACTTCTGCAAAGACAATAACCCTAGACATACAGCCAGAACTACAATGGGAAGGTTTATTTAGAAATATGCTGTATGTGTTAGAATGCCCCAATCAATGTCTAGACCTATATTCAATTGGGAATCTGTAGAAACATTCACATTTTGATATTTTCAGATTCTCCCCACCATAATTTCTGTCTTTAGATGTGTAAAGGTGGTGTTGAACTATTTAGAAAGGGTGTGATTTGGAGGAATGTGAATACTTTTCTGACCACCAGTTGAAGGTGTCAGCTGTAACTGGTGGTGTAAATCAGCTGTGACCCAGTGTCTGATAAAAATAGCCTGCTGGGTCAAATCTGACAAGAAGAGCGTTCAGCTGATAATAAACTGGATAATCTGCACACACATACTACTTAGTATTATTGTTCAGAACAGTGTCCAGAAAAGCTTAATTGATAATGTTAGGCTTTAATAGGGTATATATTTGGGACAGGAACCAGCTATGTCATGTTCCGTACTATCCAGCTGTTATTTTGTTGACACTCATTGTGTTGTATAAAACTATTCCTGACCATGAGTTGATTAAGTTTTTTTCTGCTTAACTCAGGTCTCACGTGACCATGTTTGACCAGGTCCCATGGTTCTTAATATACTGTCTTTGGAGAGGAATCAGTTGGCTTGCATGTTCTTTACTGAAACAAATACACAATTTTTTTCATAACTTTACACTGGTAGATATACACCTCAAAGGACTTGCAGATGTAGTGAATGATGGTTCTGAAAACTTTTGAGTTGGAGAGCCTGAACATATGGGACAAAAATGTTATGTAAAAATCTTAAGGGGCTATGGATACTTTTGCTGGGTACTATATATCATGATATTAAGTAAAATAATTTAATTGTAGATTTACTATGGAACTTGGCTACTTTGTAAAAGTACAGCATTTTTATTATTTAATTATGTGAATGAACATGTGAGTGCTTGGAAAAACAATTCAAATTGTGTTCATTGCTGCTTATTCAGAAGGTGCTAGCACGCTGTTTGGCATGTTTTGCTTGGAATGTAATCTAATATGGTATGACTGAGGTCTAACACTTGTAAACTGTGTATATTTTGTTTCCTCTGAAGCATTAAATTAATGTCAGGTGCAGTTGTTGCACCTCACCTATAGAGGGCATGAGTTGGTTAACTTTGACCACTGGAAAGGACTACTGTAATACAGGGGGCATAAAAAGATGACATCATGGTTTTTCACTTGTGGGGAAGTCTGTGTGTATGCATGTGAGTGTGTCTGAATGTGTGTCTATCGGTGTTTTAAAACAAGGATGCACTGCTGAATGTAACATCATCTTAATAGCCGCATGCTGTGTTTCTGATTCATTCTGTATAAGATGTCTTTGGATTCTTCTTTTTTTTTTTTTTTTTTTTTTGCAGTGAAAGTTAATCACATCAGATCTGTTTTCCAGAAGCCTAATTTAGGAAGAGGCTCTGGCTTCACTTGACATTTAGATGACCACATTTTGCCCTGTTTGTGCTACATTTAGTGTTCGTCTTCGGAAGCTCATGTCTGGTATATTTGCAATCTCTTGGCGCAAGAAGGGAGGCAAAAACAGGTGACTCAGAAATGTTCAACATCCGTAAAGCATGCATCTGATTAGGTATCTCCATAAATATCCATGTAAATATGGATAAGTGCATTCAGAAAGCACACGCACAGCATTAACCTCTGTACGTGCCTCTCATAACAAGCACCACAGCCCCAAAGAGTAGGAGGGGCAATCAATAGCAGACAACCCATAGCAGGCCTAGTCAATACCTAAATGTGAGGAAGTGCAAAAATGTCTCCTCATCATGCTGTTCCAACCACTTAACTACCCTTATTTTTGTCTACCCCAAAACTATCTTTGGTCTTCTGAAGGCATGCGAGAAGAAGACTGGTACCGGAGTAGACTAAGGTACCCCTCTGAGCTGGCTCGACGCAGGATTATTAGCCTCTTATTGATGCCATCAACCTCTGTGGCGGTCAGGGAGTACATCACTCTGCTACTCTTTTGCTTGCATTTTCTTCTCTTCTTGGCCAAAGCTGCTGCACATCACAATGTCAGATACGTATATTGCATTAGAGACTCACAGCAACCTTTCTGTCTACACACACAATTGCTCCGTCGCTTCATCTTCATGTGTGCATCTGTCTCTCACACACAATTTCACTTGAGACTGTCTTTCTACTTGGCTGAGTCTATGGGGAAAGACAGCTGCCATGCTGCAACAGCTCTCTTAGAAATAAGGCCTCCTTTTTTCCCGCTTTACCCTGAATCAATGGTAGCAATCAAATAGAAGCTTATAAGTTCAGTTTATGGTTAGATGGACTTAGATTCTATCTGAATGTGCATTTCTATTTGGATAAATGTGTCTGTAAATGCCTTGTATCTGGCTTCAATAGATATGTCACTTTCACTTTGGCTCCATTCCTCGCTCTTTTTTCAGCTGCTGGTATCTTTTCGGTGACCTCAACCTGCCATGCTATCTGGCAGTTTGACAGGACACAGCTCTCTCATATATATTCCATGTTAACCCAGATGGGGGTATGGACAATGGCTTTATTGCCGTTTCTTTCTAAAGACCTTTACTAGAAATTAAAAGAAACTGAAATAAATATTAAGTATGGTCTACCTACATAGGAGTCATTCTTCTTAGTTTCTGCATGTTGGAAATTGGGTTTTGAAATATTAATTTGGACATAATTTGCTGTGAGCTATAAGAGTCTAGTGAAGAGAGAGGAGAAACAAATTCCGATAGAATAATTTCATAGTCGAAAACACTGGATGGGATGTATGAGATAATTTTTCTTAGACCTCAAATGTCTCAGTGACTTTTGGTTTACTACAGTGCTGTGAAAACATATTTCGCCATTTGCAGATTTCCTCTTTTTTGTCTCCTTGTCTAATAATCCTGAAGAAAAATGTATTATCTATCAGACAAACTGCAGTTTCTTCCAAGTTAAGATTTTAATCATTCTAGTCCTATCTGAATAAGTAATCACCCCCATTGTTAAATCATGTGATTAATCCCCACTTCTGGAAGGCTGAATTTAATTTCACAAGCCACACCCTAGCCAGAATATTACCAGACCAGAATAATTGAGAAACACTTAAATGAAATCCATATGACAATATGAAACGGGCCACGAGAAGTCTAAGGAAATTCCACAAGAGATGAGAAATGAAGTCAATGACATAATGATTCACTGCAGACCAAAGAGCCCCCAGTTCTCCCCCCGAAACTCCTAATGGCCTTTCTGATATTTCCCTTCATAATCCCAAGATATCTGGGAATATTGTGGTCTGATAAAATAAAAATGTACCTGTTATTGTCAGTGGAAACTAACAGAATTTCGGAATAAGACACCATACCAACAGTTAAATATATTCTGGGGATGCTTTGCTTCTTCAGAACCTGCTTGATTCACTATACTTGTAAATTCTGTTGTTTGTTAGAAAATACTGAAATGAATATCTGGCCATCATTTCATGACCTCAAGAGCATTTGGAACAATTCTCATAGCACATCAAGTCCACTTTTGAATTGCGGTTTTGGAGGGGGTCAAAAGTAAAAAGATAATTCAGCAAAAAAGAGTGGAGCAGAATTATTGAAAATACTCGTTGCCAGTTATCATAAATTCTTGATGATACTTGTCGCCAGTCATGGCACAACCAGTTACTAGGTTTAAGGGACAATAAAATTTTTTCACACAGGGTCAGGATGGTTTCAATGGTACTTTTTTCTGTCATAAATGACATTACCGTTGAAATATCATAAAACAATAAATGTTGTATTTACTCAAAATAATATTTGTCTGATAGAAAGCCTTGTTTATGACCTGATATGTCTGACGACAAAGCAAAAACAAACTAAATATCCATAATATATCCCCATCTTTGCATTCAGAAACTGTAAATATCTGCCTGTATAATTTATCGGTACATTTGGTGATCCTTCAGTGATAACGTATTTCAAAAGATACATATTTCCCAAGTTGCTCTTTTTTGGCTTTGTTCAGACTTGGTCTTCAAACAATTTGTACTGAAAGGAGTTGTGGAATTGGATTTGATTTGACTTAGGTGGTCATGGTTATACACACATGCAAACACTGACTCCGACATGTGGTCTGATGTCAGGGAAAAAGAGCTCAGACCATAAATAAGTAAACTATTGCCTGTGGTCCCTCAGCCCCAGGGTTGCTATGACTGAATTATGGCAAACCTTTTGAACAAATTGGTTTTGAGTCTAATGGGTCAGAATGCTCTATACCCTGCCCATTGGCCACTATCGTGCTTTCCTCTCAGCAAAACTGCATTTGAAATAGATATAAGGTGGCAGGTTCAAAATGGGAGAGGTAGAAGGATTAAGCTCAAGTGCAGCATAGGCACAGAAAGCGATTTACAGATGCTGACAAATATGTTGATATTAAAAAAAAAGCAACTTAAAAAATAGGTTGAGTTTTTATTGAAGTAGACAATCTCACAATGAATTACAAATCCAATAAATTCATGGTAATAAAAATTATTAGCGATTCTAGAAATTTCTAATTAGTAATCCACAGCAGTGTTGTAGTATTCGAGACAGGTCTAGGTCTCAAGACCATTTTTTGATGGTCTCGTCTGGAACTCGGTCTTGTCTCGGTCTCGGGCGCTGAGGACTCGGGATTTTATTTCAAGACCAGTCAAGACCGCAACTGTGGAAATATCACTAAACTTACAGCATACTGTCCAGTTCATTTGTTAATATGTTTGTTTTCACTGGATGCAAAACGCACCGATTAAAATCCAAGCAATAATGTGACTTACCAATTACGTGTTTCTGTTACTTCCACCACCCCCTCCCCACCTTTCACTCGCACGCAGCGCTCCAAGACTTGGACAGTGGTTTTCTTTGAGCGGCAGAAGATATCTGTCTTATCGTCAGTAATAGTCAGTAATTATATTTCACATTTTATTGTGTCATGTAGCGTGGGGGGCTGGTCTTGGTCTTGACTCGGTCTCGACTTCCTTCGGTCTTGGTCTCGGACCCTAAAAGTCTTGGCCTTGTCTTGGTCTCGGGTTAGGTGGTCTTGACTAGAACACTGATCCACAGTGTTCATTATAGGTATGACATGACACATAATCTATTCCCTTGACTCACTGATCACTATTCTGGGCAAGAAGTCATATTTATTGTATTACCACATAGTAAACATGGTGTTTGGGAAGGTACAGAAATGCTTCAGTTTCAATGTTAGAGAACTGAGGCAAAGTGGGGCAGCTTCGGAAAAATGTTCCGAACTTGGCTTAGTTGAGATTAGCATTCGACTTTTCTGTAAGAAACCCTCCAAGTCACAAGTGAAATAGGATCAAATAGTAATAAAAGCACCCATGCTATGTGTAATGGAAGATACATATGGGCTCGTTTCTTTTTTCAGAAGGGCCTTGTCGGAAACAATGGTATCATACATTCTTTCAAATAATTGAAAATATTTGAAGTTTATACTTATATGGCTGCAAGCTTGTCTTTTAGTTATTTAACTGGATAATGATACAAAACTTATTGCCCAATCAACACAGCCACAAAATCTACCTTCCTCCATTGCCATCTCAGTCCTAAGATTAACATTCAACAGAAAACATTTAGGTTTTGCTGAAGAAACTTCAGACAAAAGTCAAGGATTCTGGACAACAAAGAGTTTGAGCAAAGAGGAATGATCAATGTTTCCTCTCACTTTATTCTTCAGAGTTGTAAAATGTTATAGGCAACAACTGAGTACTGTGCTGTTGGCAAACGAGCATGTACCAAGAATTAACAGCAGCAGGTTTACTGATACAATTGTAACCTAGGTCATTTTATTAAAAAAATTAAAAATCTTAACAGACCCAGCACTGCACATAGTGTTTAGACAATACATATTACAGACTGAATATTTGAAACACTTTATAATTAAATTATATGCAAGAAGCATCAACAGGCTTAGGCTAAGTTAAGCAAAACTTCTTTTTTTTTTTTTTTTTTGCAAAAATGTTATCTTTTCAGAGACTCTGTGTATTAAGCAACCTATTGACCTCCTTTGAAGGTTTCTTTATTTATTTATTTTTCAGTAATTGTACCACAGCTTAACTGATCTGAGATCTAAAAACTTCTTGAAAAACTTATGAAAGGCTGGTTGGATTGTTGCTGTGAAAGGCAAAATATTGTTCCAAGAGTTTTAATGTGTCTGGATGAATCTGAGTGTGCATGATGTTCTCCCATCTTGTTGATCCATTCAACAGTAATATCACCATATAGCTATATTTTTCCAAACCAAATCTTAATCCCCACCATACTTTGAAGATGTACGGCAGGACAAGGCGTACAGATCACTGTGTCCACATCTTTAGGCTCTGTTCAGCACAGAGTTTAAATAATAAATAATGACTAGTTCAGTATTACATAAAAATTGCATTTTTGACTGAAGCAAAACCCCTACAGATTTGTTTCCATATGTTAGAAAGATTGTACCTAAGTAATAATGTAAATCCACTCAAGCTGGAGTTTGGCACAGAAATATAACCAGAGCCTAAAGGAAAATAACTTGGGGTGTGCAGATGGTACTTTCATTCTCGTAGCATACAGTCATATAGGTCAAGAGCAGTACTTCTTCCAGTCTGATGCACACATTAACTTTTGAATCCAAGAATGCAGCTACCCTACCATGGAAGGTAATATTCCTGGTCATTGGTCAGATTTAGTCATTTGCTTTGTGTCCACTATATACCATCTTCTTGTTCTTAAAAAAATATTACATTAACAGGAGAATATTATTTGACTGTTTTGCTACACCTAAACTAAGCCGATGATCCTTAGCCTTTTGCAAAGGTGAGGCAATTTCAGCAATATTTTGTGTCATGATCTATCTGCTTTGACAATAAATAATTAAAAAAATGAGTTGACCAAATTTGTTAATGGCTGTCAAAGGACAGCCTTCCCTTGCTTATCACTTTTGATTTAGCTAAGGAAAACTTATTGAAAATTTAACATTATAACATTATTGGCCATTTTGATCTTAATTTCTTTGTTTAAGGTAAGATTTATTGGATTGGATTGCATTGTTATTCTTTTTTTGGTCACTGTGCTATATTTTAGAACTAAGTTGTCACAGTATTCTTGATAACTCAAGTTATGTTGCATGACATCTCACATTTGTTTCGAATCTTTTCACATTGAGTTACCTTTCCAGAAAGGTAAACCGTATGTGGTGATTGGGAGTCGTCATGTGACACGTCAATCCCCCATCAACCTCTGGATGAACCAACCCACCAGCTGCCCTTAGTGCACAATTTCCTGGAAGTTCTACCTCTGATAAGTTTCCTAGAAGCAGCCCATTGGCTTCTTTGTTAACACCATTACCCTTGAATGATTGGAAAAGTCCCATAAAGGCACTGATGTAGGTGCACACACACACATGCGCACGCAGATGATCTGCTGTGTGTTCTGACTTAGACTCTATTCCACCACTGGTGATTATCTTATAAATCAATACTGTGGGCCAGCTGGCCAGTGTTTTTGTGTATTAGCCTCAGAATACAGACAGTAATTTGGTCAGCACAGACTAGACAAACAGATTAATACAGTAAGGAGGTCACAATGGCCTCACTTGGCTTCTTGTAAGTCACAAAAGGGTTTCTATGAAAGTGAAAGGTTCACTTTGTGATTTGGAGCCACTGAGTCTGCATGGTTTAAATGACGTCAAGACTTTGACTTCACATGGCTGACGTTGTTTATAGTAATTGGTCTTGCTGTTTATTTCTAACATTTTATGTACACTGCAGAAAATTATTGCATTTAAATATCAAATTGTTGATCACAAGTAAGTTCCCTGCATACCAATAACAGCATATTTGGGAACTGCCAAGATCATTGTAGCCACAGGAACAATAGGGGTGTTACCAGTCCCTGAAAAGAAACCTCTCTTTGCCCTTGAACTGTCCAACATGGTTACTATCAAGGCTTTGATGGATCTCTCCTTGTCAAAGTTCCTATTGTTTTAATATGAAGCACAAGTAGTTAAGATTTGTTTCATGCTCTTGTTTGGCGAGCGTAGAATGCATAGGGAATGAATCTGGAGTTTCTGTGGAATGTATGAATTGTGGTTAATCAATGAAACATAGATTACCCACCTCTTGTCAACTCTACTCTGACTATAGAAGTACTCTGTCTAGATTCCTTCATCTTCTCATTTCATCTTTCTAAAGAATGTTCTTCTACCATCCATGTTCCTTGTCTTCACCATTAGACATTTAACACATTATCACCTTCCACATATATGCAACTGCTTTTCTTTTTCTTTTTATTCCCCTGTCCATAAACCTTCTTTTCTGTTTTACCTCCTATGTGGCCCCACACATCTCCCCACCTCATTCCCTTAACCACAATTAGATTCTCTGTTTACCCAGTGAAGACTGGCTTGCGTTACTCTTTAAACATAAACACGGTGGTGATCGCTTTGTCTGTGTTTCCCATGTGCAGCCATGCAATCAAGCGCACATGCCCATATGAGGTTTTTCTAAGAAACTGAGGGTGGTAAGCACATGGCAGTTCTGTGGTCTTTCTCTCTTTTGCCCTTTGTAGTGGGGTCATTTCTCATATTTATCTATTCTTTGTGCATACATGGACGCAGGGTCTGGGATTTTTGTGATGCCTTTGTCTGTGGTGTACCTCCTGTTGACATGGGGTGGCAAGTTTCCTGCTGTTGGTGTTTTCCAGCAGCAGTTAACCACATGGGTGCAAGGGGGTTGAGATGTCCTGACATTTTCTTTTTTTCATGGGGTCATTATATGTTCATGGTTTGCAGTCTTTGCTTAGCACTCTACAGTAACTGTTCATTCTGCAGTATCGGTTAGAGGGGCTTATGTTGGAGTACATTCTGCTTAATGAGAAGAGGTTGATCTCTGAGGGATCCCCTCTACCCTCATTGTAAAGTAGGGAATTGCTTTAATGGCTTAAGAGTCCTTTTTTGCACCTTTTCTTCCTCTTGCATCTTGCTGTTTTTTTGACTGTCCTATTTTTCATGGGCTCTCCAGCCTCACTCCCTCTTTTTTTCTTCAGTTTTTCCTCTGCTGCTCATTTAGGTCACTAGTGCTCTCAAAATGCTTGAGTGAAACCAAGTGGTTTTGGAAGGAATTGGTTCCCATGAAAAAATCTTGAGCTTCTTCCACAGCTAACAATGTAATGTTGTGGAAATGTCAAAGTTGCAATTTTTTCTACTTTGCCATATATGCTTATTAAAAAACATGTTCTGTGGGTATCGTGAGATTATATGGATTTTGTGGTACATCTAGCCCTGTTGCGCCTTCAAAGCATTTCACTTTTAAAACCTTCTGAATAGCAGAGTAAATGTGTCTATATTTGCTGTTATATTTCAGTCGCTGTTGCTTTGACTAAGGAGCAATAGTTTATGTTGTGTGTTCCTGGCCTGTGTGAACTGCGGTGCTCATGGAACAAAGGCTTTTCTAAAATTATGACCAAAAGTATCGGCAGCAGGGTGACTTATTTTTCTGACACCTTGTCCTCCTAAGCCATTCAGACAAAGGCAGGTATAACATAACAGGAGTAAAAACATCAGCTTCTGCATTTAAACCCTGACTCTGTTTTTTCTAGGCTTCCTGTTAGTCATGTGAGGACTTAAAGGATAATCACCTCAAATGTCACTTTCAATAATTGGCACATTGCAAAAAATCTTTGGTGGCATATCTTCAGTGAAATGAAGCATGAAACAGCTAACTTAGAATCAATTTTATGTTGCATGTGCGTGTACATTGTGCACAATTTTCTTTGAGTAATATGTTAACTCATCTTTTCCTTTGCTTTTTGATTATTGAACACCATGGTGTCTGAAAAAAGAACAGGCTATTTGGTCATCTGTGTTGGGTGCCTGGTATGCTACTATTATCTTTCTGCATGGTTCAGTGTCTTTTTGTAACCATGATCAAGCATCTCAAAAGCAGTATGCATGAGGCAGCATTACCAACCAGTTAAAGCATATAAATAACTGCGAGCTCTATTGATCCATAGTGTGACTAGGGGGAGCAGAAGTGCTTGCAAACTCCCTGCAAGTCACTCTATATCATGTCCATGGCTTAAGGAAAAGCCCTGACATTATACTTTATTGCTTTGACGGTTATATTGGCATTTTGCTGCCTTTTAGTGGATGGCTGAGCTTCTGCCTTTGACTTTTTTCTCTTTTCGCCCATTAATGAAGTAGCACAAGGAGATGTTAGGAGATGATGTCACCTCTTAATATCTCACTACCCAGCCCCCTCCATCCCCGCCTCAGTCAGACTGACGGCAACACTAGCAGATCTCGCACAGAAGCACATAGAATGAGGGAGGTGAGGAGTGACACTGCTCTCACATCTCCATCATAAAAGTAACAGTGCATCAATGATATAGGAGTGTAAGCTTGTTGGTGCTGGTGAGATCTTCCTGCCATCCGGTAATTGGGAAAGGTGGAAATAAAAAGGTCAGTCTGCATGTAGGGGGAAGTGTATAGCTCTAGGGCTTTCTTTTTGTGTCTGATTGGAGGTGTGAACAATATGTTATCTTTAAATTCCTCTAAGTGAGCCATGCTTAATTACTGAGGATATTCAAAATTACCTATCTATCTCACTGTCTTTCTGTCAGACAGACTGAGAGAAATGATGGGAGGCCATCACATGGAAAATAACTATATGTATCAATGGGATTGGTTGAACGGGTTCAGGTGGGGATGGGCTAAGCATTGATGGAGACAGGACACATGTTCCAAGAGATAATTGCATTTCTCTCACCTGTTACCCTTTGCAGGCCTTCAAGAGTGCCACAATGAGCTCATACTGGTGTGCTGGAAAGGGCGATGTCATTGATAACTGGTGTCGCTGTGACCTGAGTGCCTTCAGCAAAGACGGCCTGCCTAACTGCAGTCCCCTCAGGCAGCCAATGTAAGTGTGAGGTGACACCATGATATCTAGGCTTTCATACCTCACTATGCAAAGAGAGGTTTTCTTAATGCATGCACTGGTTATAAATTATTATATGCACACAGACACACACACCTGCCTCGACTGATTCCTAAGAATGTTGTAGACACAAGCCTGGTCCCTGAAGTTCTAATAACTGTTAGCCGACTTCACACTCTCCCTCTCCTATAAGAACACATTCATTCAAGGTGCCCTAATAATACTCCTAAGGCTTTTGTGAGTCATTCTCTCAAGAAATGTCTGTCATGAGGACTTCCACAAATAAGTAGTGGGTTCAAAAAGCAACCATAGAGGACAGAGCTATTGCTCACGTATCTAGTTTATGACTGAAACTAGAATTTGAATAGACACCCTTGACTGTGGTTGTGTTTGTTTCATACAAAATATATTGTTCCTTTTTTTGTATAACCCCGTGTTATTTGCTCATTATATTTAAGCACTTTAATTTTAGCTTACATTTTCACAGTGTACATGCTATTTAGTGG
The DNA here is from genome assembly GCA_903066825.1 of Alfaro cultratus. NCBI lineage: Eukaryota > Metazoa > Chordata > Actinopteri > Cyprinodontiformes > Poeciliidae > Alfaro > Alfaro cultratus. The sequence goes on along the minus strand of CAEFZX010016075.1, from coordinate 66,646 downwards.
TTTTTAAAAGAATACCAAAGGCAAAAATATGAACAATCTTTGTAATATATTCAAGTTGTTATGCTAGCCATATTAAATTTCAATACCAAAGATGAGAGAATGGGCTAACTTCTGAATTTGTGTTCATAGGAACTTATAGGCAAATTATATTAGTATATCTTGCTAACAATGGCATGCTAAAATGATAATAAACAATCTAGTTCTGAATACACTACACTTCAGATCAATATCAAACAAGTGTTTAATAATTGTGTGCTTGGTATTTAAAACTTTATTTGTTGAAATTGCACTATTTGTGTGATCTATGTAATTTTCTAGGACTAATTTCTAACCAGCTACTTACAGTTTTTCTCAATCATTTTGGTGCATTTCTTGAATCATTCATGACATTTATAAACAGTGCATTTCTCAAAACAATTCTTGCAAACACCTAAACATAGCATACGTCTGCTTCCAAAAGCAAATTTCTTTCTCAAAATCCTTAGTTCATCTCTCAGAATTAAATATCTTTCAAAGAATGGGTCAGTGCCTCAGAATGACAAGCCCATGTTTCAATGCATATGGATAAGACAGTGAAATTGATTAGTCATGTTGTCAATATAGCAACATAGTCTGAAGGGATGTTCTGTGGTAAACTATGACTAAAGTTTTGATGACAAGTATTGTAAATTGTAATTGTTGGAGATCAATGGCAAGAGACTGGACAAGATTCAAATTTACACTTTTACTGTAATTTGTTGACAGACCATACCATTAGGATATATAAAAGAAAAAAACAGCACTGAGAGAACAAAGGATAAAAATAGAAATGGAAACAGGACAATGCAGGTCTGTGGGAATTATAGTGCAATATTCCTTTAGTTCCCTTCTCCATACTGAGAACAATTCCTCAATGGAGTAGGATGAGAGGATCTGCATCAGCATCTTATTGTGGGTTGCAAACCATATCTTGTTGATGTTGCTACGATGGAAACTGGTATTATGTTCTCAATGTCTTCTGTCTCTTCCACTGTTTGCTTCCTAAGTCCTAAGAAATGTAACATTGTGTTTTATACACCATATGTTTGCCAGTTGAGGGTTCATGATATGCACCTTCAATCTATTTCAGAAAATTGTAGAATTATTGGATGATCCAGTGCTTCACACGTGTACCTTCTTGGAATTCACCTGGGAGCAATTTACCAGTTTGGGAAATATCTAGAAAAAATGTCTAATAGAAATTTATAAAAAATATGCTTAGCATATTATGACAACTTGTTCAAGCATTTTGTATGTTACGACTTGGACAAACGTAACAAATCTATTTAACAGAAGCCCATGTAATGCATTTTGATCAACATGCCATAAGCAATTGAAATGTACTCAGAATTGTACATAATCACTTGCATAATGTGCAAAAGCATTACCAACTTGGTCAAATGAATGAGAATCTGATTTGTTGATGTGCACAAGTGATGCAATGATATAAAGATTGAACAAATACTTTTGAGAATTTCAATTCTGTTTTGAGAATTGCACCAAAGCAAGTGAAAAACCTGCAAAAAAAGATAATATGGCAATGATCAAATTAGAATACCAGCCGTAACAGCCAGAGTGACTGTAATTTAAGTGCTGACTGTTTTGCTTCCTGTATTATTTTAGATTGCGTCTAGCCCCTAACTTGGAGCCCTCAAGCACAACAGTGGCCCTGGAATGGATGGATGTGGAGCCACTTATTGGCTGCAAAGTTTCTGACTACATCATTCAACATAAACGTGTGGAGGATCCTTCAGAAGCAGAAATCTACACAGGTAGAAAAGATTAATTTGAAGGCTTGTTTCTTGACTATATTTTATAACCTTGGTTTTATTTTTGGTTATGTTTTTCCACATTTAACTTACACAAGGTTTGTATGTCAATAATGATCTTCTGTGCAATTATTCCTGAAGTATAGATAATGATGATTCTGCTCATGTTGCTCCTAAATTTAAAACTTCTTCTAAGCATGAAGTTACTATAACTTTCTGTTATATGAAGATGGTGGAGGAATTGGCCTCCACATATAAAACATTTGCTTGAGGACATTGTATGACGTAGAGGAGGTTGTCCAAACACTGTGAGTGGTGCTGGCAATTGTATTTGCAGGTCAAGGGAATGGTCATTGTTGTGATCAGGGCCGGTATGAGTCATAGGAACAAGCCAGATTCAATCAAGAAACTAGGTGGTGTGGGAAAAAAAGTGGCCTCAGACATTGAGAAGTATAGACAAGCCATCCATCACAGCCGGAAGTGATGCTGATGAAGCGTGGGCACCAGTGAGCAAAGAGAGGCCCCAGACAGCTAGGCATACACATGCTGGCAGAGGTGAGGCATGAAGGGGCAGATGGCGAGGGTGACTCACTTTTCTATTTGCCAGTCACCACTCGTGTTGTAAATGGTGTTGCAACAGAGACAAAGTTCAACTTTAGAGTAGTCGTTTTCAACTTTTTATGTCACTGTTCCAATTTATTGTTTGCAATTCTCTAATTTATTTACCATTAATAACTTTTATTTATGTAAACTGAAAATGAAACTTTTAGTAAAGCATGGCTACCAAGGGTTAGGGTAAAGATTATCCAAAGTGGCAGTATTATGTAAAATCAACTGTTTTGAGCTTTATATCATGTTATAATGTTATCCCATCAGCAAAAACATACCTGGAGTGATCCCTTGATTCTTTTATGTATGTTTTAGAAATCCTTTAATCTCTCTTGGTATATATTCTGGATGCAGAAAACTAGTGGTTTAACCAAGCAATGCCTATTTGACAAAGTTCCTCCCCCAAGCTTCCACATTACAGAAAATGCCTCCCCTACAAATCCCCCACTCAGAGGATTGTCTAAAGCAGCAGCAATTAGCAAACCTGTGGTGGAACTGTACATTTGCAGAGCTCATCTTAAGACTACTTCTCAGTGAAACTCTGGTTAAAAAAAAAAAAGAATAACTATGTTAAACGCTTGATAGAAGAATGTTGTAATGACGTACTAAAGGCGGAGTGTCGGAAAGAGAGAGGCTTCTTAAAGAGACAAAGGCCCAATTTCAAGGCATTACGTTGAAAAGTCAAATTTCTTTTAAGTTAACAACTGAAGGAAAATAGCGTTGTATGCCCGGAATATACATAATGGAAAGGTTTTCTACATTTTTATGTAGAAATAAAAATAAACATTGTTTTCTGCAACATGCGATTCAGTAAGATTGTAAGGCCAGATTTATTTTAAAAATAAAATAAAATTAAGAAGAGAAAAATTGGCACTGGAATTCAAATTTTGGGGATAAAAACCTTTTTAAAGGGCTTCTAAGCCGTTTTTTGGACAGCAAGTGTTTTTCTTCTACTTTTTCATATTTTTCAAGGTGGTTGGATGATTTGAACTGAGGCGTGTGTAATCATGGCTTCCTCTCCAGACTTTTAAGGTGGTTACGCATTGAAGATTTGTTCAACAGAAGGACTTTGAACCATGTTTGATAATCACATGGTAAAATCACAAACCGTACAGCTTAAGCTAGTAAATGTATTTGGCAGTGTAGGGCAATGTGAAGGGATACACCTATTTCAGGTGTCCAAGCCTAAAATAAGGTAATATTATAAAAAAAAATGAGGCACAGAGTTTCTTGTTGTTGTTTTTTTGTTGAGATTTAAAAAGCAGAAGAGCTTTTTAAGCTCTTCTGCTTAAAAGGCAGAAGAGGCAGGGTGTACCAGGGTGTACCATGCCTCATGTTACAGTTTTCTGGAGGGAGTTCCAGAGTTGGGAAGGAGAGTGAGAAAAGGTTCCATTCCCTATGGTGCTGAGAAGGACAGAGGGAACAGTTAGGTAGATAGAAGAGGAAGGATGGAGAAAACACGATCAGATTACCAAAAACTAATATTTTTAAATATCGACATAAAAAAATGTAATATCTGAAAACGATAGTCAGCTGGTGCTCATGTTTGAAGAACCTGTGGCTAAATTGGCACCCGCTGAAGAATTAAAACCTTGCTTGAGACGGAGGCATGTAAGGGAAATGAGATAGTCAGACACTCCACTCAACCATGCTGAGTATGAGTCACTCTCTGAGCACACACATACAGCCATGTGCACACTCATACAGATGGCAAAGAGTGAGGATGTTCATCCACTTGGATATTGCCCTCCCTGTGTCTCCAAAGCTATGTTTCTATAGAACAGCAGAGGAGACTGACTCCTTTGATCATAAAGGTACTTCATATAATGATGGTAATAAACACATTTTCTCATGAAATATCAAGGGTCCCATGATTTTGGTCTTATTCAGACAAGGTGTGGGAATTTTATCCTGCTGTATAGGGGTTTCATTGGAAAATCATTCAAAACTCATAATGTGAGGTCAGTATTCAACTAAAATATGTATTTTATTTTTACGTTCATGCATACTTCCATGAAAGACAAAAATCCATTTTAGGCGGATGTCAGAAATAAGACCAATTAACTGTAGGCCATAACTTATTTTTTTCCTTTTGAGTTTGTAGATAATTTTATTACATTGAAAATTTAACTCTGCTGAATAAATAGGTGGGAATAGCTCTCATTACTCCAGTCATGACTTAAAATTTAAAAAAAAATCTGCTTATGAACTATTTTTCCACACCACCTAGGTCATTGTTAAAAAGAAGGCTCTCATTATGCAATGTGCCAACATTTTGCCTGAGATTTGACATTCATTGCAGCTTCCTGCATGAATGGATGCAATTAAAGTCTTAGAAACTCTTTGCACTGAATATGATTTTCTTTAACTGTAATGCTCATCGGTTTTGCTCATATGAGGTTCCTCGTTCATTATCAAATGAAAAGATACCACTCTTGGTAGCTTATGATAATCTCCAGTTGAAATTAATTAAAAAATCCTGCCTTTTAAGGAGGCTTCACATCCAGTTATTCCCAGACATCATTGTAGTGGGTAACATCAGAATCAGACATTTTTACTCTCTGGCCATTCTCAAAAATGCTGTATAAAACTTGGAGCTAGACCGAGAACACCACATGCTAGTTGGCATTTTTATAATGTTAACATTATAGCTGCCTTGTGATGGACTGGCAACAGGGTGTACCATGCCTCTTTCTCATTAAACTCTGGAAAATTACATTATTCTCCAGCGTTTGATGATCCCGATAGAACTACATGGGTACAGAAGATGGATGGAGAGACAGATGGACAGATGAATATAGGGATGGCAGCAGACCTTTCATTCAATATTACAGACACTAACACTAAATTAATGATCTATTTCAATGCCAAATTGTTCACATTTAGATTCAGTTATTTACAATATTCCTTCTCAAAAGGGGCATGAATGTAAAGAAAACTGTTTTAGAAGATCAATAAGAAAACTTTTCAAACGTCTTTGCAGTTTTTGACAATAGGAAAAGTACAGATGCACACTTAAAGATTGTGAAAAGGAAAATTGTGGATAGAAGTATCTGTGATGGAAAAACCAAAATTAATCTTTGAGATTTTTGGAAACATAGATAAGAAATCCTTGGTTTTAATAGCATGTTGCATTACTACCATATGAATCACAAACCAAACACCCAGTAGTAAAACTCTCTTGTGTACAGACCTCTGTACTTAGAGGAAAAAAGCAATGTTATGGTAGCTTAAAGCCTTGCTTCTATGCCAGTCTGTTGGTAATAGTGGTTTGCAGTAGTGACTTTTAATTACATTTTGACAGCCATAGGTAATTTGTATGAGTAATGAATATACTGTATGTGCTCCCTTTTTGGTGGATTAAGCATAAGTCATGAATCATCTCAATTGGATTCAATGTGTATACCAAGAGTATTGGCTGACTACAGTTGCAGTTGTTGAAGTAGGAATTAACCATGGTCTTGCACAAGTTGTAAAGATTCAGTCTCTGAGTTGGTATTGCTAATATACATTCACAGGACACTTAATTTTGAACACCGTAATTTTTTATGCAAACTCAAATTATTTTGCTCATTCTCCTCTTCCTTCTGACATGAAGAAAGCCTTACTGTCTACACAACTGCTGATCTCTGGATATTCTTTTGTTTCTTACCAATCTCTGGAAGTTTGAAGTTTGTGCAAAAAAAAATCCCAAAAGGTCCAAAGTTCAAAATTATTCAAAGTTAATCCTTAAATCCATTCCTGCACCCCCAACATTAATGTAACATATGACAGATCTGTATGTTTATTTATGAATTATTATATTTATATTTCTTAATGAGAGTTTTTTCATCTATCAGTTTAAATGAAAATTGTAATGCAAAATAGATGCTATTGTTTTATTTGTCCTTTCAATTAAGCCAACAGGCCAAGATAAAATCCACAGTTTTCTTTATTCTACATTGTTTTTGTACTGTCGTCAGGGCTTTCCATATATGAGAAGTCTTTATGTACCATAAATTTAAGTAATGATGGATTCCATTTGTGATGGATATGCAGAAAATGAGTGACTTCACTGGGCTCTACATAGACCTCTAGATGGCACAACAAGGCAGAGCCAGGATTTATTGGAAAACCAGTTAGATAGAGAGCACTGGTGTGTTATTGTGAGGCTCAGCATTTCTCTAAAGCAAACCAGCTGTGAAATGTGAAGGTACATTCACAGTAGGCACATAATTTGGAGTCAAAACCTCACAGATTTTAAAAATGTTAAGCTGTGTAAATGGCGCTGTGATAACATGAAAGATTAATTTTAATCTGGGTATGTAGTAATGTAAGTCTGAAAACTGATCCTTTGCATTTGTATTTATTACTGACTGTGAAAAGGTATTAATCTTACTTCAGTCCAGTTTTACAGACATCATCATTTGTATTTCATGAAAGAATACAACAGAGTTTTGATAAAGAGAGAATAGGGAGTATTTTTAAACATCCTTCAGGTCTGTTTTGTGTCTATCTGTCTTGTCTGTTTTGCAAGTGGTTCCTTGTAAAAGGCAAACTGCCAAAAAAAAACACGGTACTTCTGGATACCATCATTACCAGCTTTCAGTTCCTGTGTCATATTGATTTTATTTAAGGTGAAATCTTCTTATAAGCGTTCATGATAAGGCTGTGCTCACCAAAACCTATTCACCACTAAACAAAAACCTACTTACCAATACTTGTAAGGCCAGGTTTTTTGGTGAGATTTATTTAGTCACAAATTAATTATGAACACTGAGTAAAAACGGAAACAGCAACTGCGTTGTGAGAAGATTGGAGTCATTTTAGGACAGTATAGCCAGGAAGAGACGAGGAAAGAGAGAGCACAAAGCAAAAGAGAGATAGGGGGAACCAGACAGCAGCAGCATGGAGGGCTCCAAAGCAATGATGTCACCTCATGCTGGTACTATTGGACTCAGAAACAGATTAGCCATTTGATCTTTGCCCTTAATTTAGTTCCAGTTTGCTTCTTCCAGCTCATGCCACAAGCTTATTGAGACACACGACATGTGGATCGTGTTCTGCTTTTCCTCTCCTGTCATATGCCTAATACCTCTACATAACTCTGCTCTTTCCACATGTCTTTTGCGATCACAATCAACGGTATCCCCCCTCCTCCCTTGTTTATGTAACAGCTCCATCATTGCCCGAGACCAAGAATACACCCCAATGCGTTGATAAGCTCTTATTCAAAGAGATTGAATTATATGGAGATAAACGGTGTCCTTGAGTATGGGTGCAGATAACAGATTGGAGTGACACAGCTGACTCTCTTTGTTTTGTTAATTAAAGATGACCTCATCGCTAAAAATGGACGCTGTGCACCTCCTCGTCACGAGCTTCGCCATCAGCAGATTGCAGATTGCAGGCAGTGGGCCAAAGGCTTTCTGCAGTCCTTATTCCTTTTTGCTTCCTTTCCCATTTTGCCTCTTTGCACGCACATTGTTAGTCTCTGCCTTTGCCACAGGTCTAGACTTCCCTGATTTATTTTTTTTTCTCCTCTCAATTTTTCAATAATTATGATAATCCCTCAGAGTTGCCAAAAGCTCACTAATGAGCGTGTGCTGGAATTATGCAATTATTACTGAAGCAAGATAAGAATATTGCCTCTTTTCATTTGTTATTTTTTTTATTATGGGGTATTTTGTTCCTATCAGTTATAGTGAAATTGTATCTGTTTGGCACAAATTATGAGTCAGTCAAATTTGATGCTGGGATAAAATCAATTTTCAATGCATTTAAGCATTAAATCGGTATTGATTAGTCTCATTCTGTCTAGAATCAGAGGATAGCAGGCTTTTAAAGTGGGAGAAACAAATACATACCCATAATAAAATGGCTTGCATTATTATAAAGACAGGATCCATAATCCTGCTGGGTTTACTGAGGGCTGTTTGTGTAATTCAATGGACACATTTTGGTGTTTGTACAAGATCTTTACCCCGACTGTTCAAAACAGACAAGGAAACAAAATGTGCAAAAAGTTTTTAAATTCATTCTACTATTATGATTCAGAAAGAAAACCAAATCTATCTTTAGTCTGTCTAGTTATAGGCTCACTATCAGGGACCATGTGATCAGGAATTCTGGCTCAAAATTGATCCAGTGAGGTATTTTTATGCTAGTTCTGCTCAGCAAAATGTTATTTCATATTCCAGGAACTCCTCAAAAAATGTGTTATTGAATTCATGCCATTTAAATATTGAACTTACCTGTAATGTATATTTTTAAAAGTTAAAGATTTCACTCTTCTACCTCAATGATCTGTATTCTTTTCCTATGGGATTTCATTAGAACATTTAATTGTGACCACAGTGAATGACAGCAAAATACATTTTGCGGACCACTATATCACATTTAGCTATTTATGTTAAACAGCTACAACTGATACACAGAAACAGGGATATGATATATTCGGATCAACATCAGTATCGGCTTATTTGTCATTTTTTAAGATGTCAGCATTGAAGTGAAACTGGGCCAATTTGAACACGAAAATGTTCAAATCCATCTTGTTGCTGTTTGTGTTTCAGAGGGATTGACCAATTGGTAGTTCTTCAGTCATGTGACAGGAATAGTGATGCAGATATTTTTAATTTTATTAAATTCAGTTGAGTTTATATGCATAGCACCAATTCATAAGTCATCTCGAGGCACTTTACATAAAGTAATTTCAATCCGGTCATATAAACATTCCAACTGATCCTAGTTATCAAACAGTGCTTCAAGTTCAGTTTTAGTATTCAAATTGGTTAAAAACATTTTTCTATCTAATGAAACCCAGTAGATTTCATAGTCAATGATTGCAGCATTTGCATATCATGGAGCAACAGTGGATAATTACGTGCATTGTGTTGTTTACTTTGCGGGAATCCCCCATGCTGAGCATGCATGTAGCTACAGCAGACAGGAAAAACTCGACTTATTATTGTGTGCTTGCACTTTTGTAAGTGTGATTCTTTACTATTCTGTGACTGTGTTTATCTTCCACCATACTGTATGTATTGTGCCGATGTTTCTGTTAGACTTTGGATGTGTTCATGCAATTTGATGATTGGGTTAGCTTCTAATTCAAACTTTTCCTTTTATGTTTCCTCTTTCATGGCTGCGAGATACAGCCGAAATGGGCTGAGATGTCCGATGTAGACATCCTTTCTTCTGGGCACATATGCTTTTAAACATAGACACATAATAAATACTGATATTGTTCTATTGTTGTGCAATTTTCTTTTCCAATTATCAAAATGTTTCAAATGTCTTAAAATTGTTAAAAATCTAAATATTTTACCTTAAAATCATTTCTGTTCTGACTCTATTATAATACAAAATATAATACAAATAATAATCCTTAACCACAATCACAAAAACACATTGGTTCTAATGCAGCTCACATCTCACATTACTCCAGTCTTGCTTTCTCTTCTCTTCTTTGGTTGCCAGTAAATTTTAGAATTCATTTTACGATCTTAGTTTTTACTTTTAGGGCCCTACAATGTCAAGCGTCCCAGTATATTGCTCACTTTTCTGAAACCCTATTCTTCTTCCTGTGCACCAAGGTCAACTGGTCAGAATTTGTAGGTAGTCCCACACACTCAGTTTAAAACTTATGGGGATTGGGTGTTTTAGGCTGTTGCTCTAAGACTGTAGTGCTTTCCACTGTCTCCACTGACTCTTAAAAAGCTCTTAACTAATTAACTTGGTGCTATAGTTAGCTTCCTGCTTTTGCAGTAGTCTTCAGTCTGCTGGACAGTCAGCATTCTAACCAAACCAGAGTTCACTTCAATCGAACTGAGACATAGGTTTTTAGTCAGACAAGAGTTTGCTTTCTTTGTTTTCATTTGCTAATGTACTGGAGCCTTTAGTTATGTTTCTCAGTTATGTTTTTTACATAAAAAATCAAGAAAATCAAACAAAACCAGGTTAAACCAATTATCGAAGGCAATATTTCCAAAGCTGAATGTTTCACACACGTTTTAATTGATTGAAACATTAGATGCTCGCATGTGTGGCCCTAAAACCAGAAAATGACATTTTTGTTAAGAGTGTATTCAGGCAAAATTTGAGGCTCAGTAAAAAAAAAAAAAATAGTGCAGTAAAACTAGACCACACATGATTCACATCAAAATGGTGGACACAGGGGTTCATTAGTCTTTGACAAACCACGACACCTGACCCAATGTCTTGCTGTGCGGAAAGGGCAGGGGCTACTGAGCTAAGCACGGTGTCATTTTCAGGTTGTTACACTCAAAGAGTGTTGGAGTTGTGGTGGGAACTGGGAATTACCCAGTACATCAAATGGCATGTAAAAAGTGTAGTATGTAGTTGATATATGTTATGAGTTTTACAATAATTCTGGCAGATAAATTTTGTTTGTTTTGTCAGTTTCATGACAGTCAAATATGTGTTTTTGATACAAACATGTTTCAACACTGAATTATCATTTTATTTTTAATATTGACTCTGTACTGATTGACTGTGATTCAGCAATAAATACCACTATGTCTTGCAGTGTTATTTCAGTGTAAGTCATACTGCTTTTCACATTTTGTACATCAACCAGAAACTTATTGATATTTACAAAATTTTGAATCAATCCACCCACATAAACCCTATATGGGTTTTTGAAAACTGCAAACTGGAGTTCTGGCTTTTCTTTCACTGTTGACTTTCTTTCAACAGTGACTTTTTCCTAAAAAACAAACAAGCAAGCAAACAAACAAACAAAAAACATTCTTAAATATTCTTTTCATTCTACTTTCTAGTTATGCACAATTCTTATTATCTGGAAATAGTATGAGTAATAGAAATAATTAATAAACAACAATAACTTTATTTGAAAGCTTTTTCAAATAAAGCCCTGGACATTTACAAGGAGAAATTTTAGAAAACTTTGAGGCAGGGCCATAATGGTGTTTTAAACCTTTCTAGTTAAAATTATCCAAGAGGGTACAACATGGTCTCAGCCATAGTATTCATTAAAGCATTTCTAAAGTTTGTTGTTTGAGCCCACTTGTATAAACCATGGCTAATAAATTGTTGGTTTTATAAAGTGAGCATTCATTTTAGCAAAGCAACAATGTGTTTGTTGAAAACATTGATTATGTAATGGGCATGGGTTCTAATAAAATAACACATGATTTCCAGTTTGGTGGGAAAATCCTACATTTAGAGGGAACAAAGCAGCTGCCAGGTTTGGAATTTTATTCCCACAGGAGCCACTGCAATAATGAACCATTTGGATTTGTTTTCTTATCTCTTTAACACGGTAGATACTGAAAAAAAAAACAAAAAAAAAAAACACAGCTCACTATCAAATGCAGACAGGGTTACAAATAATTGTTTAGTGTTATTGACTAAAACACACAATCAAACTTCTATCTTTAAAGGTGATACCTGATGCCTGATTGGGCAGAATTACTTTCCCTGGAGCATTAGGGAGACTTACTTATGCATTTTGTTTTTATTTGTTTTCCTTTTTTCTTTCAAACTACTATGTTAAATATTGATGGGAATTAGTGAATAACAACATTTGATGATTACTGAACACTGTGATAGGTGATAAATGTGTTGTATAGAGTCACCTACTTGCATTTGTGCCATTATCACAATTGTTTAGTGATATTTATTAAGATATTTTTTTTTACAATTATGTTTTTAGGTTTTTTTTGTTTGTTTTTTTTGGTGCACAGAAGAAATAGCTGACCTAGGACTCCCACAAGTGTTTAGAGTGATCACAAATTAGACTATTGGTTATGAATTTTTGTTTATTTTTCTGCAAGTTTCACCAACTCAAATTTAAGATTTTCAACCCTCTTGCGGTCTTAAGAGAGTATCAAATTGACTCTGCAAGCTTTTTACCTTGTGCGCAGTCCAGCAGTCACACTGACCCTCTGTGTGCCTTTATGATTTTTTTTTTTTTGTGGTTCCAGTCTAACAGGACACCCGACAATCAACCATGACATCCTCCTGAGTGTCACGCTAAGACTCTGGGAGGATTAAGAATTTTTGTAGACCACTATAGATCCAAATTAAGACCTATATCACGCAAAAATGTAAAATAGAAATGTGTGTGTCTGTCACCATTACTCCAGGGTGAGGCCCTGGCTTCCTACTGGGTGACATCTTGTGTCTTCATCTCTTGGTCATCATATTGTTCAACCTTTCATCAAAATAAGTGAGAGTTATGATATTGTTAGGATTTGTACTATCAAACTGCTGAAAAACTGCTAGGTTTACCACTAACTAATATTAAGCTATACACACATCTTCGGTTAAAAGAACTGTTTTTAAACTCTTCCACAATTGCTTTATACATCAGATCTGCTTGCGACGTCATTCTTTTCCTCTACTTCATTATACTAATGGACCATCTATGCATTTCTTTCTTGCGTTTTGTAGAGAGACATATAGGGAAGGATACCACTCTAATGTCTTACTGTCCAGAAGCCACCTCTTTTACTTTTTTTGTATCTTTAGGTGCATTTAATAAATTGAAATATAATTTATGATGATGAACACTTCTGAGGCCAAGACATCATAAAGCAAATGTTGATTTAAAGATACACTTCATGCAATTTCTTTCTTGCTACTCCATTTTATACATGGACTGACAAAAATCCCTAACTAGAAATGTAGAGCTGCCTCCATTAAATATGGTCTAACATTACTTGCTATTTCTACAGTGTGCATAAAATTATTATTTATGTTTATATGGATGCAAAGGAAAGAAGTTTTGTATTACTAGTATATTTCCTGGCTTATGCCTCACAATGTTTTGGTCCACTGTTTCTTCTTCCCGACTGCCAACACATAGGTCAGTGACGGACTCTCCCTGAATATATGTCAGAGATTCCTGAGCCCTTGGAAGAACATTGTCATGGCTGTTCTTGTTTCGTAATTAGCTCCAAAAACCTGTGAATGCCGGAGTAATTTCTGAGGAGGAGGTTCCAAACGTAACCAAAATAGAAAGCACTTGAAGAGAGTTTTCTTGTTTCAAAAAGAGCATTTTCTTCACTTATAAAAATAAGTGAAATATCCTCTGAGTTGACTTCATACACAAAATTCACAAATAATTGTGGTTTAAAAGCTGTTTCACTCCTCACTCATTTACTGCAAACAATAAGCTCAACCACATCATCTGCTTTTGCTTGCTAATCACAGCAGGAGGCTGACCTAACAAGGAGGAGTCCCAAAGCAAAAATAAATAAATAAATATCTACCATTAGCAGCACTTTGGATTGATGACATTAATGATTTAGCAAATAATAAATACAAAACTTGTAATTCTAATAGTTTAACATTAGACTTATATAAAGCTATGAATCTAATAGTTTAGATTAACATTGGACATTGAATCAGACTAACATTTTAATGTTTCAAGTTAGTATAACCAAATTAGTTCAATTTAATTAAATGTCATATTGAAAAAACATATGTTAACAATGATGTTAAAAATTGATGTTAACAAAATAATTTACTTTTTTTTCACATTTTTTGAGAATATTCTCATTCACAAGTGTACAAATACCAATATTGTTCTGCTTTTAAATTTAATAAAGTCAAAATAATGTTGATTTTTTTTTTTTTTTATGTTGTAGCTTTTTGATCTTTTGATAGGTTAACTCGCAACATTTGAGTTAAATAGACACATCTTTGAATGCATTCTAAGGAAACATATCAAACACACTGCTTCCTTGTGTGACTTGATGGAAAAATCAAAGGAATCAGGAAGAATATTTTGGAGAATTGTGATCCGCAAGTCTGGTTCATCCTTGTGTACCACTTGCAGATGCTGAAAGGTATCACGTTCATTTGTGCAAACAATTCTATGTAAGTATAAGCAACAAGGGAATGTTGTTCAGTCACACTGATCAGAAAGGAATGCGTGTGACAATCCCAAAACAAAAGCAGGAGACCTTACTGAGATGCTGGCTAAACCTGTTTTAAGAGTGTCCTTATATGGTACTCGAGGTTTGTAAACTAAAACAAACTATGTTCTGGCATTGAGGGAATATGCCACTCAGGGAGCAGGAAGCCATTATCAAAATAACATAACATTTCAGATTGCAGTTTACAAATGCACTCGGCAACAAACTCAAACTGGCCATAACAGCCTTTCGCAAATTTAGAGGAGAAAGGGGGAAGCTTTCAAGCCTGAGAATACCATCCCAACTATAAAGTATGAGAGTGGCGCCATCATATAGTGTCGCTATTTGGCTTCAGGAAGAACTGTGTAAATTCTTTACAGTTTAGAAGGCATCAGCAGGAGACAACTTTAGGGGCACATTTGGAAGACACATGCTATCACTTGGGTACAAATGGGTCTTCAGACTGTACCTCAGAACTGCTGTTCTTAAAGTCTCTTGCGGAAAGCAAAAGCACTTGTGTGACTTTGACCAGTACTGCACCAGTCATCCTCTCTTTCCTCTTAATCTTGTGTCTATAAAATTTTAAATAATTTTGTCAACCCTATCTCATCTAAAACAGGAAAGGTCCAATCTGTTTCAATGTCAGACAGTGAGAAAACTGCTATAGGTCTATTTTATGCAGATTTGTAAATATTCTTCAACTGACCTATCATAATATAGTCAATTTTTTTTAGTTCACTTTATTACTTTTGTTTATTCCGTCATAGTTCAATAATTATTGTAGTGGTTTACTCAAAATCGTGTTGTGTGTTTATGAGACATGATTTTTGTCAGAATTTGCAATTGTCTGTGGCCACTATTAAATCTTAATAGTCTTCCATTGTCAGAAATTGAATTCATTATTAAGTACTTAATAAATGCCCACTAAGGCAATGGTCTCTAAAATATTATGTGCTTAACTACGTGATGAAAACATTGTACTGCTTTGCACCGTGGGGCATGTAAATACTATTTGGTTACCATCCTGTACTCTTTAAACTGGTTTAAGGTGTGGTACATGAGAGCATTATGAAGTACGCTTCATTTACAAAGCTACATTAATATATGTCCTGGCAGGCTGCTCTGTCTGGTTAGACCAAACATGACTTTACATGACTTTTAAAAAAATGGTCAGTTATGTGTAACTCAGTAGTTCTAGTACTTTTCACAGTTTTTTATTGTTGCCATACAATACCTGAATATTTTTTTAATTATTATTATTTTGCTTGTTCTTACACTATGGTAGCTTACTCCTCCTACATGTTAGTGAGTGCACATATCTTCACAAAGTTTACTATGTATGCTTGCAAGAGAGAGAGGCAGAATGGCGGTGTTGTGCGAACGCAGTGCAGGGAGTGGAGGACTGAGCGCTGACAGTTTAACAGAGGAGGCCATCGCAGGTTTGGCAGCCCACAGGAATTATAAAGCTTGTGATTTGTTCGTTAATAAAAGCTTATGTTTTGTTTGTTTAAAAACAGTGCTATTACCTTTACTAAAAGAAGGTTGAGTCAGGGAAGAAGGCGTAGTAAAACAAAGGCTATTTTGACTGCAAACTGTCAATGCTGTAGTCCATTACTTATATGATGAGTCAGAGTATTTATACAAAAACATAAAAACAACACTTTTTTGCTCCCACTTTGTCATGAGCTCAACGGAAACATACAAACCTTTTGTCTAGACAGTATTTTTCTCAAAAATTTGTTAGTAAACACTTCTCCTTTACTGAGATAATCCATCCCACTTCACAAGTGAAGCATATCAAGATGCTACCCTTTTGTACCTCAGGCAGATCAAAATAAAAGGCCGCTCTTAAATGTGCAGTTTAGTCACACAGTTTGAGTTTAGTGGAGAAAAAGGACCTCACTAACAGAGTTGTTTTTTTTTTTTTTCTCTTGTGCTACTTTCCCTCAAATTTCCTCTTTGAGGGGAAAATAACACCCTGAACCCAATAACCTATAGAGTTAACGCATACACTTACTAAAACACACATATTCAAACACACACACATAAGTTAACGATTGTGGCAAAGACACACAGCCTGGATTTAGTAGTCAAACTGAAATGATATGTTTGTGATAACAATTTTTCTGGGTGAGCCTGTAACTTTGCAGAAAATCCCCCACACACACACCTTGGTGTGAACATGGAGCTGAAAACAACATACCTTTATGTGTTAAATGTTTCATACATTAGAATATCTTATTATATGTGCGGTTTATTAAAAGTAGATGTTCACATTTTGATCTCTAACTTTTTTGTTTCTATGTACAGGCAACATACCAAAAAATAACATTGTTTTGAAAATGTATGTGTCAATAAAATAACCTCAATTCATCTGGTCTGGGAAAAGTTTGTCCTGTTTTTTTTTTTTTTTTTTTACAACAAGCTTCCAGCTATTTGAGAGATTTCATGTTCATATTTCATTTAGCATGCTGAGTAATAATGTTCGAAACATATGAACCTGATGTTGTTTGACAATTTTTAGTTTTAGCCAATGGTTTGGGGAGATAATAAATGTTAACTGCTGTTTTTTAATTTAGATTATTTATTTATGTTAGTTGAAACTTTCAGTATGGTATAATAATGATGTTAAATGTCTATATATCCAAATGTGTTAGAAAAACACACAGACTGTCATGGGGTGTTGCAATGTTATGTTTTTTTACTCCCCCCCTGCCACCTAATATATTCCATGCGGGGCTGGGAGGAAGAATCTCCCCTCCTATGCCCACCACACTCCTGCTTTCTCGTGTTTAGTTATGCACTGAAGTTCTTGAAAAGGGTATTCCTTGTTTTTGTAGCAAATTTAGGCCAGTCTAGGTCAGAAACTGTTGATTTTTCTGGGCCAACACAGCCTTTTGAGAAATCTTATATGACATTGGTCTTTAAAATAAACATGACTTGACTCTGTTTGTGACTACAGCGTAGTAACAAAGCCTGAGTTTGTTTGAATCAGAGCGGTTTCCTCTGTACACTGTCTGTCAGTCCAACTCGTCACATTCCTGTGATTTGCTATTATTTGTTCTTTATTCTGCTTATTTTAGCTTCAGCTGGCATTTGTCATGAGGTTTTTATCGCAATGTAAGCTGCAGAACACAAAATAGCTTTTACCGTAATAGAATTTCAAGAGGCTTAATTTTTGCCAGCTGTGAGCTGTTTTGGCTTTGGTATCTACAGAAATGTTGACGGACCACAGGCCTGCCCTTGTGGAACCCCTTTAGCGGGTAAAACTTTAAATGCTGTACTTCTGGGTGGGTTGAAAACATTATTCTAGAGTTAATGAATAGAACTTTGATTACCATTAGCAAATTCCTATACACACGTGCTTATAAGCAACCAGCTTGGATGCAGTCAAATTTTAAAGTCCTCAGTGGAAGTGAGCAAACAACCACAAATGCAGCCTTACGTGTTGGCCAGTATGTGTGCCAGTGACTTGTAAAAAAACACTTACAGTTCAGCAGTGGAATTGTTTTTGCATGTGTGAGCACATTCAATTCATCATCCTGGTTTGCTCTACATTCAAGCTACCCCTCTCATTTCTCATGGCTTGTGATCATAAATAAGAACAGTTATGTTCATCTGATCAATGCTGGCTGAAACACAGGATTGTTTTAGGTGATTGTTAAATAACAAATAGTACTAGATTTTCTAGTATTTTGTGCTACTTTGTTCAATGTGAGAAAGTTTCACTGTTTCACTTTTCGCAATGATTTGTTGTCCATATTGCATATTTACTCTGTACTCCAGACATATTCAAAATACAGAAAATTGTTTTTAAATGTAGACCCCAACCTTAAGTGATAGTTAATATAACATATTGATTAATAATGGGGTTTTCTTAAGTTGTAAAAAAAAGCAAATGCATAGAACTATTTTATTGTAGAATAACATGCTTTTTCAATAAAAGGGTTAATATGAAAAAAAAAAATCACTGATTATTACATTCATAGCTCACATCTATACAAGGTATTTATTCTGATTTGGATTTTAATTCAGATCTCAACAAAATAATATAATAAAACTTTTGCATAGTTTATTTTGTAAGTAAAAATGCATTCTGAACAATATCAATTTTTGTTCAACACCAAGCCACCTCACAGATAAGACATGAACATTTAATGACTAAAGGTTATATTGCGGCTTCCAAACCTTTACCATATCCAACTTTATAATAAAATAAAGTGTGCATTCTGCTACGTGAGAGGATGGAAGGCAAGAATAGCCACAATAAAAACACTACAGAAACTTCTCTTAGACCTATCATTGGAAAAGAAAAAGACATCACACAAGTGGTGAGACCGTAACTGAAATACACAAAAACTTTTTGCCAGCTAGAGCAAGAACTACATTCTTATTGGGATGATCGATCAGAACAATCAAGCCTTATTGTGCCATATATCATTGAGATAAATGTGCAACAGAGAAAATAAATTACAGCCAGTCATCTGCTGATTAATGCACATCCTGACCTGCAACACTTTCATTGTTTGTCATTGTCTGTATCATCCATATTAGAGTAGTTATCTTGACTACTTACCTTCCAGATCTTTGCAAGGCCATTGAAATAGAGCAGACTAATACAGAGTTTCAATAGTGTGCTGTCTGGGGCAGAGACTTTGTGCATCTGCATTATAATAGCACAGCCATTAACATTACCAGTCAGAACGTAGAAAATTACCTTTAAAGATGCATTTTTCTTGTGAAAACAAAGTTAAAAATGTCTCCCATATTCTCTCATTTCATTCAACTGCATTACAAAAAAAGACAATAAAAACAGACACCAACTCCAGGACATTATCTTTTCTTTTTTTCCTATGCGGTAGAATGAAATGAAAGAATATGGGAGAAGTTTGGAACTTTGTTTGACAAAAAATGTAAAATCAAGGAGCACCCTCATTTGGAGAGCTATATGGCTAATGTTTAACAACTTGAGATGTTATGTTAAATTGTGAAAATACCTGTGATATTTTTCTAATCAATAGACTGCTATGTTTAACACTCATTTTAAATATCTTTTGTTTTTAAGTCTTTAGTCTTGCACTCTATGAGCACCTGCACCCCCATTCTTGGTCACTCAGATCAGCTGACCAGCTGCTTATGGAGGTGCCAAGGACATGGCAAAAGCTCAGGGGAGATCAGGCTTTTGCCACTGCAGCTCTTGAATTATGGAACACTTTCCTGTTGCAATTTATAAAAGTCTCTTCACTAGCTATTTGTAAATCTGCTCTTAAGGCACCCCTTTCCTCTTTGGTTTTTGACCCAGTATAAATTATTAATTTTATTTAGATTTTTTTCTTGTTGGTAACACTTTCTTGTTTCATTGTAATATTTTTATCGTACAAAAAATTTGGATATAAAACTCTAATATGCTGGACAGAATGTACGTTTTTGGTCGGCATAAGTACTGAACAAAAAGTACATAAAAAAGTACTTTTTGTTCAGTACTTTAGTTTGTGCCTGCTGTTTTTAAAGTAAAGTTTGCTTTACTTGGTTTGAGTTGGCTGGCAATAAATATTGGCTTTCTCATCACTGGATGCTTTTAACATCACTTCCACTGTAATTGAGTTCTCTGTAGGGCTTTTCACAATGCAGTTCCTCAATAAAGACTTGGTCCTCTATAAGCCATCTTAACTTTTTGAGTCAACTAGTCAACTCAGTTGACTCAACATTATTACAGAACCATTGACCAGCAGCAACTTTATACTTACTTGACAAATCATATCTATAATTATCTAAGGCAGTGAGTAGAAAGTGTAACAGCAGCAGATTTCAGCTCTCCATACTTTGGATAATTCACATAAACAAGAAGGCATTTCAGACCTGGCTTTAACATGTCTTCTGCAATAGTCAAACTTTGACAGATGTAATTGGTTAAATGCTCATTTGCCTTATTTTCAGTTAAAGATTGACAGTACTCTAAATACCCTATTTAGTGATGTGCTACGTTAGAAGTGTACATAATCAGTAATGGCATCTGTTGACATTGAATTAAAACTGAAATATTCTTCTTTGCAATACAAATACTTTGGTTCATAGAATTGTATATTTATTAAATAACCCAACAGACATTATGTCTTCATTGATGCGGACAGAGTGTCAGCATAGTGTAGCACTAGGTTGAACAACATCATCATCAGGTTGCCATGATATTTACATAGCACTCAGATAAATTTCGCAGAAGTGACATATATGCAGAACATATGGCATTTCAAAATGCTGATATAAAACAGAATAATAGAACAAACAAACAAAAAACATAAAAAACACAGTGGCAACTCAGAAATAATTTGAGATCACATTTTGGATGCTACAGTAAAAAAAATATATGGAAAGGTGATGCTGGAACACTATTTACCTATAGCTGCATATCTTCATACACCAGATAAACACCAGGCAGCAATGTAAAAGTGCAGCAAGGGGATCAGTCACATCATATTCAGGGTTCTAAATGTGCATACTCTATCTATATATTCAGAGGGCGGACCGATGCTAAATTTAGCGTGGCACCAAAATTCCATGTCTTACATATACATCTTATTTTAGAGTTGTGAAAAGTTTAAAATCTTTCTAAGTAAATCCACCGTCTGAAAAAAGTGGGTTCTTTGAAAGAGTAACCCTGCCACAGCTTTGGAAGGTGTTCAGGGCAACTTCCTATATACAAAGCTCTTTCTGTAGAAAGGTCAACTCATTCATTTGTGTAACTCTTTTTCCCTTCCTTTTGCAACCTTTTCTTACCATCCCCTTGTGCCCCACCAGCCAGACTTACTCCATGTGTTTATAAGTTGGCCCATATATCATAAGCTAAAACGAAGCTGCCCTTTACCTCATGTAGAAATAGCTGGAAATCCAACCATTTGAGTACTTTAAACTATTTTGACAGGTCTCTCTTTTTTCCACCAGCCCTGTGAGTACTGGAAACTGGTGTTGTGAGAGTCAGTGTCTGAATGCACAACTGTTCGTTGCTTGCCTTTCCTGTAAGCTGACAAGAAAAATATTTCACAGCTTACACAGCACTGTTTTGTGAGACACCAGTGTGCTTGGTGGGATGTCATTGTAACCGTACAGTGTATGTGTCTCTAAAGGAAAGAAATTTTTTTTTCTTTTTTTTTCTTTTTCAGAATCTGTAATGTTTTGTGCAGGGGTTTCATGTCATGTTTAATTTAGCCTTGGGTTTGCTGCTGCTTATATAGCTCCCACAGGACCAAGCTGAGACAAAACATAAAAAACAGAGGAAAATGGTACAATTAATATGAAGGAAACAGCTACTAGACTAAACATAGAATAACTCTTGTGTCTGGTACTTGTTTGTTTCAGCTAAAAGCTGCTGTATTCATTAAAACTAAGTCACTTTTGAAGCCTGATTAAGCAACATGGGGAAAGTCAATGAACTTATTTGTACATTTTTGAAACTGTATTCATTCTTCATTTAAAAGATTCTTTCTCATCCTATTTCTCTACCAGGTGAGGTTCTGAGCTTGATGGATGATGTATTCTCTGGTTTGAGCTCATCTTGTGTTGTTGCGGGAAAAAGGACCGGAGATCACCCCCAGTCTGTGATCTATTCGGTTGTCTTCAAGTGCCTGGAACCTGACAGTCTCTACAGGTAAGTCTATACATACCATTAGGCTTTGACAAATAATGCAGACCCATTCAGCTGCAATGATGTTCATTACCCCCCCCTTTGTGCCAGATTGGAGAAAATTGTAGCAAAAAAAAAAACAAAAAACAACATTTTAGGTAAGGAAGAGGAAGCAAGAAAACATGGAATGGAAACACATTTGTTTAACATCCACTGTCATCTATTAATCAGTTGATTTTTTTGTTATTCACCTGCAATATAACAACTTAACGTCTTAAAACATATACTGCATAAGCCCTGGCTGAAGAGGAAACCTCTGTTAAACTGACTAGGTGGTCATAAATCACCAGTTCGGCCGGGCATAAATTACACATTCGAAAACTTTCTTAAATAAAGCTCACTTGCAAAAACAGAGGAGGGGAGTTGAATTTTAATTTTCTGTCATCTCATTATTAACTTTTAAAGGTAGAAATAATAGTACAAAAATATTGTTATGCATCAAGACTCACAAAAACTAGATTTTTACATGAATTGTCTAAATGGACTTTTTCCCTGCCATCAGTGTCTGGCCTTAAACAGAACCAGCCCTGTTCCTTGTAGAACTGTTAGGATTTTAAAACCTTTTTCTCATTCAAATGGTTAGCCCGAATAGTTAGATAATTATTTGGTAGAACTGGATTTTCTACTATATGACTTGCCTTGAATACCTCAGAGGTGGGTCTGTGACTGAATGGAAACATATTCCAGGTGTACTCTACTTCTTTACTATTGACCACTAGAGATAAGCATCACTGGCAGCCCTACAACCCAAAACAAGATTAGACAGGTATAGAATCTACGTGGATTATTTTGTGTCAATATTGCCAAGCTTTCCTAAACAGGCAAAAGGAAGTACCACTAACACCACTTTCTTTCCTGGTTGTCTACTTTTCCTTTTGCAAATGTCATTTTGTTTCAAAAGAGTGAATTTCCTTACCGTCTTCTGACCAACAGCTGGGTTGAGTTAAGCCAGAAAGCATACTTAGTCTGAACATGGTCGATGCTTCTGTTCTTTTATGTTCTCTTTAGTCAGAGGGTTTAGTGAATACAGAAGGGTCCTTGTTAAATGGCAGTGTTAATTACATTCAAAAAACAAACTAACCGCATCATGTAATGCCTTCATAACATGCTGCTATAGGTTGTTACAGTGGTACACATCATGTATTTGCAACTTGAAGGTTACAGAGTCTTGAGTAGTTGGACATACTGAGAGGTGGAAAGAAAAGCATGTGAATTAGATTTAGACGTTTGGTTTCACATTTACTTCAGTGAAACTATATGGATATTCTTTTGGCACCCCAAACTAAACAGTGTTTTGCGGTATGAAAAAGTTTTTTTTAATCATTATTTGATTTCATATCACTTACTTAAAAGGAAGACTCGGGATAACAGGATAACACAGTGGATCTGACTCTTAAAGGACAAGGTTTTATAATCCCTCAGAGAGCAAGTAGAACACTGCTCCCCCACCCCACCTGCATTATTGATACCATTTCTGTACATGTTTTGCTATTGCTGTACTTGGGGTTCCATTCATATATGTTTCACTAGTGTTGTGGGATTTACTTGTGTTATCATATGTTGTGAAACAATATATGATATGAGGTTTCAGCTGCATAGCCATTTACATTGCCTCAAACATGAGCTACTTTTGGCTGTGACCGCAGTTTAGCCTTCTATCAAAAAACTACTAGAGAAAAGACTGACAGTGGAGCATCTTTAAATCCAGTCCATAGAAATCCCAAATTAAAGTCATGGTAATACATCCTTTTTTTACTTTGCTTGGCCCTGACTCTGTCTCTTTACTCAACATAATTTTACGCATGGAAAATCCATTCCTTGTGTTTCTGGCATAAGGTTGGTGAAGTTGGCTAAAATGTTTAGAGTTGCTACTGTTTTTTAATTTCTTTCTCATGTTGAGCTCCAGTGCCTTGGGGCACCGGCGTCCACAATTTGAAAAGGCCCGTCATAAAAAAAAATATATAAAAATTATGCAAAACAACTTGCTAAAAGAAAGTATTGAAGGATGGAAGAAAAAAATTCAGGAGGAAATTGAAAAGTGATCATTTAAGCCAAGCTTGTTTTTGCCATGATGAATTACAAAATAAATAAAGATGACAGTCCATCAGCTGCAGTAATTTCAAAAAAGCTGTAATCAGCAAATATCTAGGCCTTTGTCTGTTTTAAGAGCCCTGTGCAGTATGATGTACTTTAGACAGCACCACAAAGCTCAAGAATTATCATAAGGCTGATACAGCAAGTTTATAAATCACTGTCAACAAGAATTAAGAGTACAATGTAGTAATCATTTTTATATTTATCATACAAGGATATGCTACTTAGAAGGGTCAATGCAGACTTACGGTTGGTCTCTGATTTGGCTTTCTCTTGAGTACTATTTGTCCCCACTATGTTCTGAAATTAAGCTGAAGTACCAACAACTATGAGGGAAGCAGACAAGACCCAGATGTTGTTGTGGCTGTCACTGGACACATAAAACACAATTGCATCTCAACTTTGCTTGTCTTCTCAGATTTTGTTTCACAGTGTCTTGGTGCATTATACCCTTGGTTTGTTTTGAAACAGTTTCAATGTCTTTACGCAAGAAATAGCCACAACTGAAATCTTTAGGAGACCATAATCATGTACACTTGAGCTCATTCTGTTCCCCTAACAAGCACTGCAATGAAAATGACAACTTTGGTGTAGCAAAGGCCTTTCTGCTGGAAAGTTTAAAGCTGAGACAGGAGTTCTATAAAATTGTTTCTTATCCCAGTACTCTTTGATTTACTTTGGTAAATATCATTAGTCAGTATATGTCTCAGTATGTACAGTACATGGCAGGGGATCACAAATGGCCCTGGCCCTTCTGGAAGTGAATGTGAATGTCAAAGAAACATTGCTTAAGATGTTTTTTCATAGTTTTATGAAATACACAATTATGTTAATTTAAAAACCACATATCCATAAAAAGTAAAGAGCTACTCATTGAAATGTCACTTCATGCTATGAGAAACAAAGAGATAATTTCACTGGGGTCATATTTCTGGTTACCAGTGATAAAGCATTCATTTGCCCAAAACAATGTTTCATTAATATTATGTCATAATAACTGTAAGTTGTAACAACTGCAAACTGTAATGTTATGGCAAGTTAAAATGGCAAGTTGGACACCAGAAAACCTTCTTAGTGGACACTTGGTATCCACATACCAAAAACAGACCATAAAGGCAATTCTCTCTCTTACACATACACAGTATGTGCACAAGCAGTAGTTTAATACACAAATTATACATGACTTTACAGGCCAAGATTATTATCCATGTTTTAAGTCTGATTAAAATAAGTCTTGTTATAATTTCCTATGTTGAGTATTTCTGCACTTTTGGCTGCAATTTCCCAAGATATTATTTAATGAAGATGTGTCTGTAAACTTATACATATTTTTTTTATTTCTAAATAGTATCCATTCCAACTGTTTTAACTACCTTTTTTTTTTTTTTTTTTTTTTTTTTTGCATTTTTAGTTGTTTTAATTTACTATTTTTAACATCCATCCCAAAATATTTTTGCTGTATGAGCCATTATCCTTGGTGCCATTTAAGTGTCTTTCGGACTGCATTCTAATTTCCCCCACCAACACCATCAACACCACCACCCACCATTATCTCACTCTCTCTCACACATCGTCTCTTCTCCATTCATAAAACATGCCTATTCATGAACATTTTGGCTACCTCTTTTAGTGTTGACAGACTCTAATTTGACATCTTTCCTAATCTATTTCTTGATCACATCTCTCTCTTCATTCTCCTTTGATGACTCTCCATACTTCTGCTCCTTCTTCAGCCCTGAACCTGGTAAATAATTGAACTTATAATGCCAATAGCAACCATATTGATTATTTTTGTCACATATTGCTCCTTCCTCTTTCAGGCTTTTTAGCCTTTTTCCTCACATATTTTCTGCCCCCTATTTCACTTTTGTGGTTTGTCAGTCACTACTCATGTCTCTCTGACTCCAGTCAGCAAAATTTGATCACTTTGGTGGAACAGGAGAGGGGGTTGGACAAGGAGGGTTCAGAGATTTTATTGGATTAGTCAAATGTCCTTCAAGAAAATGAACCAACAGGACGATTGGTTCGTCCAACAGGACAATTGTTGTCAACCAAGAAGGTTGACAACAATTATTTATAATATACTTTTTTGTTGAAATTATGATAGCCCGAGACCGGCCAAGAGATGAGAATTGACTCCCTGGGCATGGGCCTGTTGTGCCGATGGATAGTCCACACCTGGTCTATGGTTTACTCTTGTCTGTTTTTACAGACAAGAGTCTGTAAAAACACTTTTACATAACATGCTTCTTTGATTATGATTATTTTCTTCTAAAACAATTTGAAGTTCTATTTTGTCTCCAACATCTTGCATCCACAGCTATTCTATAACCAGGTTTGACACAAATCACTATTATGTTGTAACACTGTGATATTTTCATCTTTAAACTATCTAGATAAATAGTTGTCAAACTTTTTTTTATCATAAGTAACACCTCAGAAAATACTGAGGTTTCCATATAACACCATATTTATAGACTTTAGAACAGTAACACAACAGCACTTAAACATTTTTAATTTGTTGTGTTTTTCTTCACAGAGAACCAAACAAGAAACCATGCAGTTCTTATCCAGTAGAACTGCATGCTTGGCTTAAGCGTATGATTTAGTTTAGCATTCCATTGAAAAAAATGCATTGGAACCAACCCTGACCTCAAAATCTAATATGGCTGTGTAAACTGTACTGACCACAGTAATAAACATTTTATTGGCACTCATTAAACCTTTCTCACACAGAATTCTTTGCAACCTCTGTTAGTGAACTTTCCATTATTGTTGTATACATAATTTGCACATAAACCCATTATTACTTTATATCGTTAAAAGGGCCAAGCTTTATACAAAGCACAGTTTCTCTGCCTGCAAAACAAATGTAAGTCAGGTTTGATCTCATTCCCA
Source organism: Alfaro cultratus (assembly GCA_903066825.1). Classification (NCBI taxonomy): domain Eukaryota; kingdom Metazoa; phylum Chordata; class Actinopteri; order Cyprinodontiformes; family Poeciliidae; genus Alfaro; species Alfaro cultratus. The sequence continues at coordinate 39,692 of CAEFZX010016075.1, read as the reverse complement.
GATGCACGGTGGTATCTTACAATTAAATAAGTATCCAACAGCACTTGTTTTTAGCTGTTGTAAATTTCAGTTGATCATTGGGGTTCCTGAAATATTCTCCATTTCACTGTGAAGTGAATACTTCTTTACTTAACAACATATCTTATCTTTATTGGTGGATCTGGATTATTATCTACATCAGTTAAATAACCTTATATTGAACTTATATATGGTCAACAGCACAACTTTTTTATAAGTACCTTAGTACCACCAATGGTACACGTACTATTGTTTGAGATCAATGGACCTAAGAGGTTGAAGTGACATAAAGTTAAAGTATTTGGTGGTACCCTTCCATCTTTGATTTCCATCCAGGCTGGGCAAAGCTGACAGTTAACATAATGCTACCACCACCATGCTTGACAGTTAGCGCAATATTGTTGAGTTTGGACTACCCTAACTAATGCAAATGTAGTCCCCTGTCTATGTATTTGGATAGCTCAGTCTTTGTCTTATCTGTCAAACTCAGCTTTATATCACTTGAAAAACATTTACTGGATTAAATCACTAATGTCCCAGCAAGATCTAGAGAAACTCATACATGCATTCATCTTTAGTCGCATCAATTACTACAATAGTGTCTTCACAGGTCTGTCTAAAAAGACAATAAGACAGTTGCAGCTGATCCAGAATTCTGCTGCTCTTGTTCTCAATAAAACCTGGAAGATAGAGCACATCCCCCCAATTCTGAAGTCCTTCCACTGGCTTCCTGTAGCTCAGAGAATAGACTTTAAATACTTCTGTTAGTTTATAAATCACTGAATGGTTTAGCACCAAAATACATTAAAGATTTGCTGTTGTTGTATCAACCTTCCGGACCATTCAGGTCTCCTGGTTCTGGTCTGCTCTGCATCCCCTGAACCAAACGTGGAGCGAATGGCATTCGGCTTCTGTGCACCTCAAAACTGGAGCAAACTTCAAGAAAATTGCAAAACCGCTGAAACACTGAGTTCCTTTAAATCAAGGCTAAAAAACCACTTTCTTAGAGTTGCTTTTGAACCATAATAAGCAGAACATTGACCAACATATTTGCTGTGTATCAAATATTTTGATCATGGCTCATAGTACTACATAGTCCAATGCAGAAATCAGGCTTCCACTTGTGAAAACCTCCAACAAAGAGGTTTCCAACTTCTAACTAATATCTAACTTTGTAGTATAGGTATTAATGTTTAGGCATTCTCCACAGTGATGGTTTTTTTTCTGATAAGAGAAGAACTTGCATCAAAATTATGTCACAGGAGATGTCTTTGAATCCAAGTCTATTTGTTTTAATCAAAAGCCTGATAAAACCTAAGTTTGTATTCACTATGCATCGGTTCATTACTGCAGGCTGCTTTGACCCTAAAGTTTTCAGTGAGCAAAACAAAACGGGAACAATAAAATAGTATTCTTTAGTCTTATCACCTGACCACCTAAAGCCAGTCAAGAGTTATGAGCAGCACATGGATAAAACACGTTTTTTTTTGTTATTATCATGCTGCTTTTTTATGAGTGTACATGCTGTGCTACTAGTTTTAATACTTCAATAGTTCATAAGGTAATACCAGTCTTGTGTTTCTCCTCATCAGTCTAACAGAGAAAAAAAGATCAAAATGTTTTGGTAAACATTAAATACCATCAAGGCCAAATTTACTCTTGCTAAACCTTTACTTTCTTTTGGTATTATAACATGATTGCATCATGTTATAATTGAATTCCCTCATTAAAAACAATTCTGGAGTGTAGCTTTAGTTCTTTCATGCATGTTGGAGAAATCCTTGACTCTCCCATGGCAAGCACACTAGAAAAACACAAAGTCTTAGAGTATCTTTGTCTAGTTTCTAGTGGAAATTCACTTAAAATAAGACAAAACTAACATACAAGTAACTTTTCAGTTAGATTTAGGAGCTTGTTTTCAGTAAACAATTCCTTAATATTGACGAAAAAGATTATTTCACTAATAACATGGGAAAATGTCTTGCTATAAATGAAATCATTTGGTAGCAGAATTACTACAAATATTAAAGAATTGGTAACTTAAAATGAGCTCCTATAGCTTGCTGAAAAGTAACTTGTAAGTTTGTTTTGTCTTATAAATTAGTAAACACTTGGTGAAACTGTGTATTTGTATAGCTTATCACATGAGCTATATCTCAGTGCAATTCCCCCACATACATTGTTAAAGGCTTTAAAGAAACAGAGGGCCAATTTCAAGGCATTAAATTGCAAAGTCAAATTTCTTTTACATCTTGTTTTATATATACCACATTTTTATAACAACTGAAGGTAACATGATTACTTGATTTGGTTATAAAATGACACTATGTCCCTGGAAAACACAAAACACTTCCCTTTTAACTGTTTGTAATTGGGCCGAAATACTGTTAAGGATCTCCTGTACATCACCTGAGCAGTCAAAGCGAAGTTTCGTGGTTGACGTTCATTTTCGTACATACGTCTCATAGTGGGTGCAGAACCCCTGAGGACGCCTCTCCCGCTTCCATGGATAACAACTTTACAATTTTCATCCAGGAGTTTTAAGCCACTTGTAAATCTTTGTAGGTATTTTGTGAAGAATCGTACACATGTACGTTATTTCTCAGCATGTTTGATAAACGTTCCTCAAAAGTATTCATGTTGCCTGTGCATACAAAAAACAGAGAGTGGAAGTGGACTAGTTGAAGTGAAATATCAACATTGCTGTCTGAGGGCATTTCTGTATAAAACACATGACTATGTCAATGAGAACTGATTTCAAAACTAAAGAAAACATAGCTCAGGAGAAAACCTAGAAGACAGGGGTGACATCACGTGAGATCGGTGGGAAAATGTAAAGGTGGTTGATAATAGTCAGCAACAATAAATTTTAAGATTTCTTCAAATGAGCTTAACTGAGTATGTTCCAGAGGATAAGGAACAAGAATTTGCAGCAACATCCAGTGGTAATGTGAATTATTATTTTTATTTTTATTTGTTTAGCTGTTGATCATTTTCATGAAACTGCATGTCTCTGTCTGACCAACAAGACTGGAAGCATAAATGCCTTTATTAGTTTATTGATTTTTCACTTACTATTACTTAAATGTCATTTACTTTAAATTTCTTATTATGACACATTCCAATCCTTGTGTGCCAAAAGGGATGGTCACTGTAACTCCCTTTTATAATTCAAAAGTATCACTGCAATGACAGTTTAGTGGATTTTTCCCAAAACTCAATTTCCAGAAGTCTTGGTTTTTCAGCGTCAATGACTTTTAATGGAGTGTGGTCATTATTACTTTTTTCCTGCTGAGCCTTGCTGATGCACAGCTGAGCTCATTCAGAGCCAGACCATCTTTTCTAATTTACAGTGAGAGGCAAGGCAGTCTTATTTAGAGCAATGACGAAAGTCTGATGCCACTCAGATTGGATGATTTCGGAGTCATGAGATATACTGTAAGCTGACACAAATTCTTTGGGCAAGGAGAAACAGCTTTCTGCTTTGATTAATTTGCAGACAGCCTCGACTGATGTGTGTCCAAATGCTGATGTAATGGAAAAGGCATCCCCAACCATCTTGGCTTCTCTTGGCATCCCAGAGATACTGCTCTAATTGATCTTCCCAGACTATCACTTAACATTTTCCCATTCCTTTTGTCTCATGTTTCTGATCACTCTGACTTTGTGATTCTTGTTTAGCTATCTCTTTACTGGTAGTATTGCCAATTAACACAAAAACTTTTGGTTCCTTTAATCAATAGCTAATTGACAAAATCTGTGATTTCCCACGGAGGCTAAAGAACGAGACAATGAAGCACAAAAATGATAGATAGAGATGAGCTACAGCGCCGACAAATGAAAGTGTATCTCTCTGTGGGTGAATGGTCATCGTAGTGGTTGTAGGTCTTTTCAGCTCTTTCCTTGATTTTACATTTTCATGACAGGCCAGGCTGTGGTTGTATCTGTTCTTCTCCCAGGCTATCTTCATAATAATAGAGTGCCTGTTTATAAATTTGTATCCTATGTTCATTCTACCCATTTTAACAACTTATTTTATGTTGCATAAATAAGACATATAATAATAAGAAGAAAGTCATCTGGCTGAATTTCAGGACCAAAATCAAACCATTGCATTCTGGGTTTGAGTAGAAGAAAACTAAAAAAAATCTTCCACACATCTTTTCCACGTTGTTTTCCTGAGAGGCTTAATTCATTTTTACAAACCATAGCAAAATTGTTTTGGGGGATTTGAAAGGAGGCAGCAAGCTTATACATACAACTCTTCAAGTGATCAAGCATAACCCAAAACTCTTTTAATAAAAACTCTGTCATGTCATCTTTCTGCTCTGCTCGTTTCTCCCACCTCAGTGTATCCATCTGCACGTTATGTGGCTGTATAATTTAAACAGCGTGGCTGTAACATACTGGCATTGTTTTGCCAGGCAGAGGAGCCAGCGAGGTCTGCATGTCTTTCTTGAGGTTCTTGGGGAATACCACATCCACCCTGCTGAATAACAAGACCAGACAAACTATGCAAGCAATGCCCAAACAGGTCATGTTACAAGCAAAACAATCACTTGATAGCATAGGAACAGATTGCAAGAGACATCGAAATGAGAATGGGCATTTTTGGCAAAGTGACTTTTGCACAAACAATAATATCTTAATTTTTTTTTGTGCATTTCAGAGCAGTTTTTAGGATAGGAATGCCATGCGAGTTGCTCATTTTGTCTCACTTTGTTTTGTGGTTTCCTTTGTGTCCTTCTGCTGTTTTTACAGTGGTTACTATGTGGAAATATTGCTGAAAGCTTACAGTTTTTCTTAACCAGTTATAAATATTTCTCAAGACTTAATTCACTTTTTCTAAACTTTCCCTGCAGTTGGAAAAACAGTTAATGTGAACCGAAACATGGTTTTTCTACCCCCCGCCAACCGACCACCTCTCCCTCGTTCACTCGATCTCTCTCATTCTCTCTATTTCCAGTAAATCTTTACTAACAGAACAAGCTTCACCACAATAGTGCAATAATTATGGCATCACACAATGGAATATGGTAGTCAAAAAACCTTGGCAACCTATTTTTCCAATTAAATGCTGCAGCAGCACTGTATCTGTGGTAGTGCTCTGAAAAATTTTTTTCCTTGTTAAAGATTTTGGTTTGTCTTTGGCTTTTGTCAGTCAATATAAATAACATACCGTACTCTCACAAAGAATTGAAATTGTACTTGTAATTGTAAACAAGTGAATTAACTATCTTCTGAGGTGATCAGTTAAGTGATTTAGCCAATTATCAGGATCTGTTGTTGTAACCTTTATTTTTGATGCATTAATGAGCTCCTGTGATGTGGAGACAACAGGAGGATCACTTTTTGGTGTTGCAGAAGGTCAAGGAATGGAATTGCAATATCTCAATAATGTAATAGAGAAAAAGAGGAGTATGATTTTAGAAGTAAAATTTAAAAATAATTTAAGAAACATGTTTTGTTCACTGGATTGTGCATATAAGATATACAATGTCTTGTCTGGGATGGAAATTCAATAAGATTAAAATTATCACAGTGAGTTTCAGTTAATTTAATGAAGCAATGAACTTTACAAAATCTGAACTTTTATTTGTATGAGTTTGTTTTAATTAACTAGGTGACTAAGTATTTTACTTAGTTACATTAAAATCATGTGTTTATGAGTAAACGCAAATAGCACCTGATGGTAGAGATCAAATTGTTAGGTAATGGAATTTTATTAGCAAATAATGCATTTAGTTTTTTTTCTTTTCTTAAAGGTTTACCCTTGCTGCAGTGGATAATCGAGGCAGTCACACAGAGTCAAGCTTTGTCTCTGTTCGCACATCTTGCCCAGTGGTGGATGACAGTCGTGCAGAAGGTATCTTTGCGGCTTTTGAAGCTGAAAGCTTTCATATTTGTTTGAGCATTAATTTCCAACATTCTTCAGTAACCTTCCTTCCCAAATAGCTTTTTACCTGAACATCCGAGTTGTTCTCATGATGTTCCTCCTACTTTATACTCCATCAAGAATGTGCAATGTTCACTGCTGTTCTGCATATTTTTACTTTAAAAGTATCAGATCGTGGCAGAAGTTTTGAGCATTTCTATTTCATGCTGACGGATCAGAACCAAGCTGTAAGAAGAGCTTTGACATGCATAGAGAAGCTCAAAGCAGAATCAAGCCATTAAACAAATAGAGCAAATAGGTTATTAAAAACTGCATTATTAAAATTTTAAGATCAAAATCTGTGTCTAAAACTGGATTTTGTGATATTTTCTGTCAGGAATTCACACTCGCATGACCTCATGGCAAAGGCAATAAGTTTTCTCTTTGTAAATGTGTCAGCTTTCATTGAGCTGCAGAAGCATCGACTGATGGCTACCCATACCAAGGTTGGGTACAGTCAGTACATTGTAGACTTCTCAAAAAAAAATAAATTCATGTGCTTTGCAGGTAACATGTCCTTCCTCAAATTAAAAGCCTTACAAATACTGCAGTCTAATAACCATAAGTTGTCATCTGTGAGAGACGTTAATAACAGCAATGACATCAAGTAATCCAACTGAGTATTAATTTTGAGCTGAAATCCTCAAAATTATTGAATGTGTTGCAGTTTTGAGCAGGACTTCATCACGTTTTTTAAGAGATTTCTGTATTTAACATTTCTTGGTAGTAATTTATTTTTTTCTTTACTGACTTAAAATGGTTGAACATATTTTTTCACAGTTGAAAGGTGTTACAAAAAGTTTATTTCATCACACAAACAGCAAAAATACTTCAAATATAGCAAATATTGACTGGTTGTTAGCTGACAACCATCATCTTAATACCACCTATTAATTGATTATTCACTGTTCTTATTCCTTTGTACCTCTCTAACTCTTTTCCATCATAACAGAAATAGCTGACAGGGTGTACAACTTATACAATGGCTACACCAGTGGAAAGGAACAGCAGATGGCCTACAACATGCTGATGGAGGTTGCCCCTCCGCTGCTTTATCGAGTCCAGCACCACTACAATTCCCACTATGAGAAGTTTGGAGACTTTGTGTGGCGGAGTGAGGATGAGCTTGGCCCCAGGTGAGAAGACAGTGAGCTTTAAAAATGTTTGCTTTTTGAAATTATTCTAAACCTATCTAAAGAGTTGATGGAGAACATTTTGTATCCTGTTCAGAAGTAAACAAATAAACTTGTTTTCCCCAATCTGCTGGTACTTAGGTCATCTTTTCGTCATATCTGATGACTTTGTGCTGTTTGTCAGTTACCATTGCTCTGAGGCTTCTTGCATAAGAGGCGCTGCCTCCTGAACTTGTTGTCGGATCCAGGTCATTCACCCATCTACCCTCCCTATAAAATCCGAAAACAAAAGGAATAATAAAAAAAAAATCATAAATTTGGCATTGCTTCTCTGGAAAGGGGAGCGAGCCAGGTCACCATTAAAAATCTAGGGCTGCAGTCACTCCACACATCACTATGGCAATACCAAAACAGCATTTGACAGCCAAACCAAACAGTAAATGTGATACTCGACTAACACTAACTTGACTTCCACGTCCATTTCCTCTTCTTTCCTATAAAATAGTTAATTTATTACCATAATATACCACCCTAACATCCCTTCACCCGTGACCTTCTTGACAGGGACACCCTCATTGGTAGTTTGAACAGACAGTGAAATGTTACAACACCATGAGAACAAGAAGAGGCTCAGTGACTGAAAAGAATCTTTGTGGAATGAAGTATAAACAATGAGTTTAGAGGGAAAGAAATGTTTAAAACAAAAACATTTATGCATGCGAGTCTGAGAAAGGAGTTGCTCCAGGACTCAAGATAGCAATACAAAATCTTAGGTTACAGCCCAATGTTTTGGTTTGTCCACCCCCACTGCCTGGAAGTGCTCTTTTCCAGCTATAAATAATATAATAATTGAGGAAAAATTTTGGTCTGTAGGAAGTTTATGCTTCTCTCTGATTGGTGACGGGGGTGGGAGACTCAAGTTGGCCATTGGGACCTAGAATGTGGACTTGTTGAATGGTATGCATTTTGTATGTGTGTGGGCAAAGAGGGTGGAATTGGGGAAATGGGGGTTGGGATAGGAGGTTGCTTTTGGGTGAGTGACTGTGGATTATTTACTGCCTTAAGTTGGCAGGGTTTAGCCTCCTTGCAGTAATTTACAAGAAGGCTCCTTTGGTGGTGCATTTTAAAAGGTAAAAGAATGGCCAAGAGGAACGTAAGCACCGTCAGCACTCCTGCAGGAATCCCAGGAGCCCCCCCACATATGTCCACCATTGTTCCAACTTACTGCCCATTTAGTGATTTGCACATGCTCTTATATGTGGTAACAGTATTTCTTTGCTGTATTTTTGACAAACACCTTCTACTTCCTCATCATTAATCTTAATTTCACGTACGTTTTAGCCAGAAAATTAGACTGCCCTCAAGTAAGATGAGTAACAGAAACATCCTTTCTTCAGTTTTTAGTCCTAATTTAATAGTAATTTTGTTTCTTATCAACAACAAATGCATATATTCTGTCTGTAGGGCTTGTAATTCCAGGCTTCCCTTGATAATGAGCTTGGAATTCTTGTTACTTCAGACATAAGAATTCAAGGGAAATGAAAAATGCCCCCCACACACACGCACACATTTCAAATAAGTGAAAAGGATGTCTGTACTGCTTGCTTAACTGAAGACAGATGTTGATGTTCAACAGACGCTGCTTTTCAAAATAATTGTATTTTTGGCCTTTCCCTTGTGTGTCTACTACTTTTTGATTTCCACATAAGCTTAAAAAGCCTTGAAGAAAGTACATCATTTGTGTCTGGTGGTTTTGTATGTGTTTAATTCTGCTGATCTCTAAGCTCCTGAACTGTGATCCAGATACATTCTTTGTCATTTTACACAGAGCAATTTTGCATTAAATTTCAGCTTTTAAGCCAAACTGGCTGTCGATTCAGAATGACAGAAGGCGGGTTGTCAGTCTACTGCAAATTATTTCCTGAACATAATAGGCCCTACAAAGTTTCTAAATCTGGTACTCCATTGTTTTATTCTTTAGAGGTGAAACCATTCATTTATGTTTATGCCAACTTGTGATTTGAGTATTATTGTAATTCATAAATATGTGTAATTTATTTGAATAAATAATCATGTTATTGTTGGCTGAAACTGAGACAATCATTAAATTCGACTTCAATCAACAATAACTAGATAGACAATGCAAAATGGTAAAAAATAAATAAAAATATTAATAGAATTATAAAGATCGGGGAATTTATTTATGTTCTGGCCTGGCTTTAAGATTATAGTAAAAAGTACTACAGCATTAAATAAATAACAACACTAAGCTGTAGTGGCAGTGTGTGCGAGTTTTTAGCAGAGATTAACCCAAACTATGTAACAATCTGGTAATACAACTGAAGTTAATTTTACTGCTTCAGTTCTGAGCCCTGCAGTTACCTTCAAGGAACATTTTTTGTTAGGAACTCATGATGTTTATCCTAAAAAATAAATGTATCACCAGCCCATTATCACAGAACTAAATTCAGGAGAGTATGGGACTAGAGAACAACATATTAATAACAAACAAACAAATCAAATAATACGAACATATTCAATAACTATAAGTCTTGATTTTTGTGCCTATTTGAGTTAGACTTTGGTACTTTTTTATTCTCTTTTTAACTCTATACATTACTCAGATGTGTCTGAGTAATGTAATGAAAATTGTCATGAAAATTGAACAATTATTTGTTCTTCAAAGATTATTTTTCTGCTTTTGTTTTTCCTAATGTTTTTGTAGGAAAGCAAACCTGATACTTCGTAGGGTGGAAACGATCAGCCTCTACTGCCGATCCCTCCTTCGCAGTACCCACATCCAAAGTCGCACAGACACAATGGCATATATCTACTGCAGGAGCGAAGAGGGTGGACTTCCCAGCATGTGGCATGGTTCCTTACATGAAAGACGTGCTTTGTGCATGGAAAAGCTCATTTCTTTACAGCGCAACACTTATAGTAACACCAAACTCCGGTGAGAGACAAATGGAGAGATGAGCACACATCATCTTTTTCTGCAAAATGACATCATTAATTATTGAACCTCATTGGTACTCTCTGCAGCAAGTGTCTCGCACATGACTGGCGCATTTTAAAAAACCAGGAGAGCCTTCGAAGAATCCTCAGAAATTACCACACAAAAAACATATTTTTGTGTGGCATACTTTTATCAGAAGACAGAAGATATGGAAGAGTTACTGGAGTGGACATGCTTTTCAGCTACAGAATCCCAGTGATTGTGCACATTAGTAAGGGAATGCAGTATAAGTCTGTAAAACAGACAGTCAATCAAAAGCATAAAAAATAAAGACAAACAAAAAGAGTGGTTGGCTTCAATACCATGAATGTAATAATATGGTTTGTTTTTGGTGCTTACCTTGGATACTACAAAAGAAAAAGGATATAATGATTCTGTAACTTATTTGCCTTTGCTACTTTCATTAAAAAAGATTAGTGGAATTATGTGAAAGTCATGTAAAAATCATTTATTTTTGAATTTCCAATTAGTAAAAAAAAAATATTTTCATCAAGGTTTTAAAATCATTAGGCGAGTAATGAGTTGATATTAAACTTTAATAGCTTTTTTAGGGTTACAGTTGAAAATCCTGAAGACTGGCGACATTATGCAAAGATGGTTTATCAGTAGAATATAAACAAGGCACTCTTGAATTGTTCTTAAGCTTTAATTTCCTAGCTAAACTACATACATAGTTTTGTCATTTTTCACTTTCATCTTTACTGTTCTTAATAACAAACTACATTTCGTATATAGTGCTTTTATTAAAGGATGTTTTAAAGGGAAAGGGATTTTCTTATCAAGATTATTTGGTACTGATAGCCACAAAAATTAGGTAAGTACTCATACATCATGCAGTGTCATTTAAAGACAGACATTTGTTTTCTGCACATAAATACAACAAATCTATTAAACATGTATTACATAATTAAAGCCTAAGAAGTTTGAAGTGCTTGTAATAACCAACTATCCTCTTTCTGGTAGTCACTGCTCCCTCAGTGCTGTGCCTCTAAGGCGAGTCCTAACCAAGGCGACAAACTAAAGCTTGCGTACAAAATGTCCTGTGCTTCAAATCGTCTGTCACCTTTTAAAATCTGTTATGTAAAACCTAATGTGACCACCCACCTGCTTCGCATCTCCGTGATTGCTTGCATATACAGTACAGACCAAAAGTTTGGACACACCTTCTCATTCAATGAGAATGAAAAGGTGTGTCCAAACTTTTGGTCTGTACTGTATGCTCTTTAGTATGACATCCACAAAATGAATCACACCCCTTTATTGATCCATGTGGAATCTATCTGGTGTGCCATGAATCTAGGCAGTGACCTCGGACACACCTCACAACTCCAAATATCTGTAGCAAAGCTAAGAGCAGGGACATCAGATAACTACCCTGAAGGAATCAGGAAACTTTTACATTACTGCTGCATCAGCTATCTGGTGCCTAAAAGTAAGGATGTACCATGGCTTTAGCAGCTTTAAAGGATGATTTTTTTTTTTCCATGATTGCAGTGGGCTTGTCATCCTAAAGGATAAAGTCAAGTCAGAACGTTCTCTTCTTCTTGGCTTTTTACTGTCCCTTAGAATTTTATCTCTTCTCTTTAGAGTTTCCTCTAAAGTCTGTTGCTTTACTTTACTAAGATTAAGAGTTAGCTAGATGAACTTTCACTAAGTAGGTCTTACAGCATCACCACAAGAATAAAGTAGTGGTTGAACAGGTTTTTTTTTTGTTTGTTTGTTTGTTTTTTTCTGTTTAAAAATGTTCCCAGAACAAGGACATGCCAGTGCAATTGCTTGGAGTCAATCTATTTCATTCCTCCATGTCAAGAATATCGCCCTTTCGACCAGCACCTCTGGTGGGTGGGGTTATCATATAGTGGGTAGTCCCAAAATCTGAAAGTATTGTAATGTGGTCTGTATGTAAAAAACACAACGCAACAATGAAAACATGGAAGTTATGGTGAACATTCGGATAAGTCTGTGGCTTTTTGTCTGTCATAAAAAAAGAAGAGCGTTTATAGCTGCGGGTGGTGAGACAAAGCACTGTGGTAAAGTACAAGAGAGTGTGAGACGCAATCATGTTAAGCAAACTTTTGGGATTAGGTTGAGATATTCCTCAAGAAATAAACATAGATTTAAGTATCCCAGGAAGCTTGAATGGTCCTGTGCTACAAGGTTGCATAAAGTCAGTGATTGTTAAAATTGACATTGGTTGCATTTTTTTCTCATTTAGTCCAATGACATCTCTTTAAAGCCATGAATATTCCTTTAATGTGAGCAACACATTTTACAAAATCCTTATTTAATTGTAGGAATTGTGATAACTATTATATTGTAAATTTTCAATTGTAAATATTTAAATATAACTGTGTCATCATGTGGCTCTGTCTTTTTTTCTGAAGAATGTGGAGTATTAAACATGTAGAGTAAAATCAGACTTTTGTTATTTCACTGATAAAGCATTTTTCTTTAAAACGTTGGTCATAACTGAGTGGTTGTTGAACAAGCCAATGCGATTATCATAAGAGGTTAAAAAATATATTTTTATCAGGAAACAATACATTCTACCATTTAGTTCTTCCAGTTTATTTAAGCCTTCGTTTTAAAAATATATATACACATGTATAATTGTGTATTATTTTTCGTCTAATTTCCAAAATATTCCTTTGTGATAAAATATCTCACAATTTAAGTTTACACAATTTGTTATTGTCTTTATTCTCACATTTTTAAATAGTAAAATTACAGTATATGCAAAAAAAATAATATATTAATAATAACATAATACTGAAGGTGCTGCTCTTTTCCCTCTGCAGTTCTTGTGTTTGCATTATTTTCTACTAATGGGACTTGCTAAACAGCACGCAAAAAATACCAGATAGGTAGTTTTAAATTTAAGAAACTCCTATCAGAATATATATTCCATAATTTTTCAGTGAACATTGTAATACAAATTTTTATTTGAATCCATCCATTCATTATCTTACATGCTGCTGCCTATCTCCGGCTGTCAACGATTCAAAAGAAAACACTGTGGCTAAATTAGGGTTAAAGTTTCTTCAACTTTTACACCTGGCTTACAAATCAAATTTTAGGTTTTGAAAAACATCAATTGACTAACTCATATGTTTACTTAAAACATTTTTCTTGCAGTATATTAACCATAGTGTTGCCAGACTAGAGCATCAAGAACAAGGTGTGGCCGTGGCACCAACAGGAATAAGAACAATTTAGAAACATCGACTTTCTAAGTATGTTTCTTTACATTCTAAGCAGAAATTCTTGAATGAGTATAGCACCGCTAGTGTAGTAATATCAAGAAAGGAAAGACAGCAGCTACAAACTGGCTAATAGTAATATATTTGACAGTTGTTAATCCAGATGGCAGTCGGAACAACAGGATTGATGTAATGGAAAGTGTAAAGTCTGTCTGTGGTGATCATGTCAGGACTATTTTCAAGCCTATTGTAATGATCTCATTTGTGTGTTTGTCAGAAAGTAAAATGTTTGCTTACTTTGTTCTTAGAAGGTGATTTAGGTTTGCTGTTTGTGTCTTTCACAGTATAATTTTTTTCACTTATCTTGAAGAATGGGTTGGTTTGTCTGACCAATTCCTAGATCTTGTGTACTCGGTTTAGACCGTCCTTCCATGAATGACTTGAGTGTAAAACTCCAGTCCTTGAAGGCCACGCTCCTGCATTTTTTAGATATGCTACTGATGCAACACACCAGAATCAAATAGCTGAATTAACTCCTCAGATTGTAGACAAGAGTCCTGATAATCCCCTAATTATTTGATTCAGATGTGTTGCAACAGAGGCACAAGTAAAAGTTGCAGGACACTGGCCCTCAAGGCCATCTGGGATGAGACATCCATCCATCCCGGAGGGAAACTAAGACATTTATGTTCTCTCTGGCTAAAATTTATATATTGCATTGTTTCTCCAGCATTCTCTGGATCTGCCCTGGGTTCTCACTACAGGGGGTCATGGAAAGATGTGGTATTTAGATTAAACACTTAGGAGGCAGCCTGTTTGGATATATTTTCAATCAGTCGGAATCACTTCTAGCATCATGGACATGGAAAAAACAGAAAAATACCTTATCTAGTTTTTGAGTTTGACTATATGTGCCACTATGACAATATATAGCTTTTGTTGTTAATATTTGTTTCAGAGAAAAAGACAGACTGATAAATAGAGAGTAAGAAAAAGCAATGGAAATGGAAGGAGAGAGAATGAGAGAAAAAGACAGTTTATGGATCCCTTTGCTCCTATTCATACAATCAATAGGCATGAAGGAAATAAATACTCATTACTTTTTGGTTGGCAATGAGGGGAAAAAGTGGGATGTTTTCTTACCGTTATTAAACAGTAGATGGAGCAGACTTATTTTGGGGACATTCTTGTAACATACTCAGGGTCATAGCTAGATAAGGAGCTGCCAAAGTTTTCCTAAAATTTTAAAATATGTCATAGTTAACAACTGATGCTCATTTAAACTATAAAACTTTTTCTTGCTGGAGCTGCTAGATTATCCTTGGAGACAAAATGTCTGTGGAACTCTATAAATGTACTGTAGTGCATACAACAGGTCCAAGTCTATTGGATGCATAAGTGATATAATATAAACATACATAGCATAGTGTTTGGTGAGCAGATATAGGCATTTTAACTTTTTAATTGTTTTTTTTTCAATAGTAGGAATTTACTGCAATGTAAAAGCTACTGATTTTGCTTAAACTGTCTCACGCTTCACAACAGAGAAGCTCTCTTGGTGTTAAAATTACTGAAATAAGGTTGTACAATTGTAGAGCAATAATTGGATCACAATTAATTAGCAAAATAAGGCACAGATGAAGATCACTGTAAGCAAATGTAAAATGAGGTCTAATGTCGATTTCCTAAGTTTTAGCCAATTTGCTACATGATCTTGCTGGAAAAATATTTACATTTAGATGGAAAGGAGGGAAATCAGTCACTAAACTAACAGACATCCATCCCATACAAATTACTCTAATTTATATCATTAACTGAAGGTGGCTATGCCTCTCTGCATGTGAGCTGCTGGGAAGCATTTACTTTTTCCACCTCGCTCAACAAACTATTCCTTCAAGCTCAGATCCAGTTTCTTTTTCAGTCATGCAACATTAACTGCACTTTAAAAATCAGTAGCTTGATGTGCATTCTCACAAATTAGGCCATTAAGGTCACCGATGTGCCAGAAACAACCCTCACATTTTTATGCTTGTGTATCAATGCAGCATTATTGAACAAGTTCCTGTTTTTTTTTTTTGTTTTTTTTTTATTCCAACCATATCCGCACATATTTTCTTTTTAATTTTAAAAAACCTCAAAGCGAATTTGTAACACCTCATTTATGCCCAAAAAATGTGGGATAAATGTGACCAACGCTAGATGAAGCTTAATTTAGCTACCTTCATATAAAAGTTTTTTTGTTATCTTTGAAACCTTTAAAATAGCCTGCAAAGTAGCAAAGGTTAGTGGAGTTGCCAAAAATTATACTCAAGTAAGATTAGCAATAAAATAACATATTTTCACCTAAGTAAAAGTGCAAAGTTAATGTCCAATAAAATTAATCCTAATTTATAATTATAATTATCATGAGACTTCTTGAGTAGAAGCTGCACCTCTTTTAGCACCAGAATTACTGAGCTTTTAATTTTCTTGGGAACTGGAGAACAGTGTACGTCATGGTGTTTTGTCACGTGTGGGGTTTTGATCACAGCAATCATGGCAGAAAGGAATGACTTAGAAGTTCCCAAGTTTGGAAATAATAATGAAAAGGAAATAATGATTGAAGAACTGCAACATTTAATTTTCATTTTGATGTTTGGGGGAAAAAAAGTAAGGCGTTGGCGAAATTATAATAAATATAATTGAATTTAGTATGTCATTCCCTACAATGTGTTAAGCGTGCATCCATGTACCAGACTACCAACAGGTATATATTACAGAAAATATAGAAGCACAAAAACAAAGAAAGAAACATGTTTCACTCACTGGTATCCATGAGGCATAAAAACTGCAAACCATGAACAGTTTAACCTACAGGTAGGGGAAGACTGTAAAGGTCATTGACTACTTTTACCGAGTTTGCAAATCTTTAGCTGACACAAAGGCTTACAAATGAGACTTGATAATGTGCATAATGAACAGGAGAGGAACAAAAGCTGTTAGTAAGTGCCAATCATTCAAAATAAGAAAGATGTCTTAGTGCCCAAAAAGTACAGGTTTTATTGTAGTGATTAGTTTTGACAAACTCCTGGAACCCAAAGATGACTGTTCTGAATATTATTTTTTTTTATTGTTTTTTTAATTGACAACAAATAAATAATATCGGACTCAACAGATAAATTCATGGCTTATACATCTGACAACAGTGCTTACACTAGGTCATTATGAACAACTAAATGCTGACAGCAAGTGGTGTGATAAAGCATCACTACTTTTTTTTGATTACTTTTTTTCATTGCAGGTGATACTTTGACACTACATTTCATGGATCATTTTTTTATGTTATATTTATGATAAAAATCAATCCAAGACCTATTCTGAAACAGTTAGTACATGTTTTTGAATACAATCATAAGATAATATCAATATTTACATCTTAAAATATATTTGTTGAGCAGTTGGGTATGAAACATTACAGTAATATCACTAGATATCCACGTAATATGCAAGTACATTTTTTTTTTTGTATTTTTGTTCTATGGAAAAAAACAAACTATACTTCAACATTTTTTTTTATTCACTGAAGGATAAGAAAACAGATAATAGGACCAATTTATAACCAAAGGCATGTGAGAAATACTTAATGTGTTACATCACAAAAAAGAAAAATTTGGGAAACACCATACCCCTTCATTTTAAAGATTAGAGCAAAAAACATTAGGGCTTTACATACTCCAGTTCTCTGCTTTTTTGGTGAACTACACAGAAACATTTGACATCTGTAGACAAGAAAAACAAACCGTGTTTCATTTAAACTACAGGAGCAAATATTGGTGGAGAACATGGAGAAATCAAAGCTTGTCAAACAAGAACACTGGTAGAGTTTCCTATGGTGTGATAAGCATAGACCGTAGGTGGGAAGAAATGTGTTCCTTTATCTTGACTTCAATTGGCTCTGTAAACTGGGCAAACATCCCCTCTCATTTTCACAGGGCCAGCTTGACCCTGGCTGCCCCACAAAGGCATACCTGACAGTGACAGATGAGGCTGTGTGTCGAGTTAGAGGGGATATGGAGGTAAGTGAGGTGGAGGGAGTCCCATCGTGGGACGGCTGCCATTCTCTGGAGAAACTCTGACTCACTCGCCTTAGCATGTTGCCAGTCAGGCTGGCCGCTCTTTGCCCAGGGGCAGCCTCTGTGAGTACACACTTTCACACCTGGACAAACACCTCCAAAGGCCAGGAAAAGCAGCCCACCCTTAAATACCTCTCTTTCCCTCTCTCTCCTTCACTGGCTTACTTCTTCTACATTTGCCCCATTTAAGAACGCTCACTGCTGAATGTCACCTCTAGTTTGTTTTTCCTTAATTGTTAGTCCTTTTTCCTTCTGCCTTCAGCTGGAAGTATATTGTTTATAATAAATAATAAAGCCTATGCTTAATAGGCAATGATAATGATTGTAAATTTGGTTCTCTCTTAGACACACTTTTTTTTTTTAATAGGAAAACAAAAATAAACACAATTCTAGCTTTAAATGAGAAAAAGATAACATTTGAAAGCAGTATCCATCTACACATAATGATCATTGAGAGAAGTTATTTCATGATTGAGGGGCAAACTTTTTTATGTCTGATCAGTGCCTATCAGCAACAATCACAATCAATAGAACTGTGACGATGGAGATAAAAATGACTCATAACATATAATGTGCTGGTTCATATCGAAACAATGTAAAAAATAATTTAAATGGAACTTAAATATAACTTAAAAAAAGTATACCACTCTCAATAAATAGTTGTACTATTTACATCATTATGAGATTCAAAATGTCACTAAAATACCAAAACTATAGAAGCAGCAAACATTACAGGCATGAGGTACAGCAAAGGGATCATGTGATAACTACAGTAGAGAGGTGATGTCCTCTATTCTGATGCACAAATGTATACTTCCACCCATGACTGTCTTTGTTAGCTATGGCTTATGTGTAACTTCTCCAATCTTAAGAAGGTTTTTTTTTTTTTTTTTCAAGTTGATTTAGTGACATTCTGATGCCTTTTGTGGCAATTACAATCAGCTGTTTTGGTTGCTAGATATTGACATAATATGATATCATTATTACATAATTATGACATAATTATGCAGAAGAGACCTCTGATTATGCTAGAATAAGTTTATACCTATTTACATAGTTTGAGACTGATTAATTTAAACAGTTGGAATGGCTTATCTATGACCTCGGTAGCAGATATTGAACCACAGCACTGCATGTGGAGTGACTCCAGGTGAGACACTTACCACTGGTAGGAATTATATGTGAGGCAGCAGAATCTAGAATACAAACAAAACATCTCAAATACATACAATTACCAGGAATATATAGTTTTCATATAAAGTTTATAAATGTAATCATTGAAGATCCTGTAGCCTTCAGTGTCCTCACAAAGTTTCATGTTTTGCAAAAGTTACAAAGTCTTTCAAGAGTCCTTTTTGTTGGGGGTTTCTTCCTTTTTTGTCTTCTCCATTTTTCCGCTTTTCCTCTGACGCCTAAGACGTTATGCAAACACCAAGGCAACACACAAGACATAGCATTTGCAGTCTAGTTCAATTTTAAACAGCCCATAATACATGTCTTGAAAAAGCATTGATGTCGGTCTAATTGCTTCAAATGATTTTTAAATTAATATATGCTTCAATGTGGGATTACCACTCTACTTCATTAATACCATCCAATGCAAATATCATTTTGATGTCGCAGAGAAGCATAGCAATGTGTCATCTGCATAATGTAGCATAACAATCAAGTATAAACAAGAGTGGAAGAAAAGCAAAAAGCAACACAATGAGTCAAATTGCTAAACACTATGCAGTTTCTTAGATCACCATTCTGTTGATAGCAGCTTCTACAGAATTTTGAAAGATATACATTGTTTTTCTAACTAGAAAGTGCAGTAATTGAGGTCATTGGTACGAACACTGATTAAATATAGCATGTTCCATAAAATGCAAAACAGTAAATCAAACCAATTGTTTAATAATTCTGTCATTCGATCATTTTTGGATTTTCTTTTTTATATTATATGGGGAAAAAAAAACCTGCACATGTTCTTTGCATGTTCTCATATTCTCTTAGGTCTCCACAAACATTGGCTCTGAAATGGCATGTAGGATTGTGTTTACAGGAATGATCTTGAATGCCATAGCAGCCAAATATGAGTCAGAGACAAAATGGGTAAAGTGAAATAATTAATCATGGTAATTGTCACTGTAATTGTTGCAAAACAGTTGATGTAAAGTTTAGACCAAGATGCCAAGCAGACAACACTTTCACATGTTGCATGAAACTGATCAGTTTGTACGTGTCAGGAAAGAGGAGTAACAAAATAGAACTCTATCATAGCAGCTATATTGTTTAACAAAGTTACTTTATGGGAACACACGACACAGAAAAATGCTATTTAGAAGTGCACTTTGTACTGAAGAGGAAGCAGAATGAGCAAACAACCGAAACTAGACCCAGCAGGTTATCTGTGGCTGGAAATGCTGTGTTGACATATACATCCAAATGTCATTTTAATGTATAACTCTGCTAACTACCCAGTGAAAGGAGAGAGTCTGTGAAAGTTAATTCCATTCCCCATGGAATGCTGGCTTGTTGGATGGGGGCGTTGGGTGGTATTAGGGCTAGGGTTACTGAGATATAGTCTAGCCAACCCTTCATCCCTGTACTTCTGTGTGAATGTGGTGTGCAGAACTGAGATCAAGAAAGACACAAGCCTTTGATAAGTTTTAACTACATTCTGAACAGGACTGGGATGGATTTACTTTCAGCTTTTGTTTTCAGTTTCAGATGGTTCTTGAGGTAACAAAGGTTTTATCTATATCCATAAGGGAGGAGTTCAGACTGAAACTAAAATCACCCCAAACCCTAAGTGAGGTTACCAACAACATTCTTTAAGTCATAATCAAGGTAGAGAGTTATTTCTAGGGGCAGCTGCATAAGAAGAGGGGTGCCAAGTGAGGTTCTGGATTTTCTTCAGTTGTTAGTGCATTTCATATGTGATGCTGTCAACGGGTTTTCTTCCTAAATACGAAATGACAAAGTTGTGTAAGAACATGCAGGAATGAATGAATGCTATTAGAAGAAGCTGTAAGCAGCAAGGAAGACAAAGCTGTCTAAGCCTATTTATTATGGATTCAAAGAAGCAAAAGCCACACTACATTTTCAAATGTTTTTTTTTTGTTTTGTTTTTTTCTATAAACAGCTATTGTCCCAGACTGTTTGTTCTATAGCGGACTGTTTTGAGTTTTTGTGCATTGCAATTTGCCTTTTTGTGTCAGATCTGTGGCTTAAAACAATATGGCTGTCTTATACAATACCCATATCCACCGACATTCCATAAAAAAAAGCATACATTACTAAGAAGGGCACAGAGGTAAGTAATATCTGACTAGTTTAAAAGCAGAAGTGATTAAAACAACCTCTGGAAGAAGGCAGGGGATTGCACCTTGAGGAGGTGCTGAGGATTCAAGGTGTATGAGGATTTCTTTAAATCTCTGGTCAACATTTTTATCTGCAAAACACAGAGCCAGCATTGACACAATCCCAAACTTGCATGTTTTGATAAACCTTTGGTTCAATCATGTGATTGTAGAATGAGGTAACTAAAAATCAATACTAAAGCCAGCACAAAACTCACCAAAAGGCATGCTACCTAGACTTAGTTACAATTTTGTTTATTTTGGGTGAGTTATTGAAAACGTCTCTGTCAGGTTTTTTTAATACTACATATCTTTAAGGATGGTATTGCACAAGTTACTTTCCTTTTTGCAGAGAAACAATATATTCAGTGGAGTCCCGTGAGTCTTGTCCTCTTTCTGTATCTTCCTTTCATATGAAGATGGAAGCTGATTGCGTTTGCAGTACAGATGGAGAGGTATGCCTTCATTAGCAGCATGTGCAGGAAACTGTGGGCCAAGATGAGGATGATGAAGATTGAGTTGGCCATTCTGGGTGTGTTGTGGTAGGAGAAGGGTCCCGGAACAATGAATGAAGAGCCCTGCTCAGCTTGGTCACCCTAGGGAATGGTCGCGCTCATGTTTTCTGTTCTCTGCAGCATTTGGATCCCGACAGGAGCACTCGTTGCGTATGTCACAGGATATGGGGAATGGAATTACCTAAGTAAAAGAGAAAAAAATATTTCATTTTTGTAGTAGTGAAAAACACACATTTATATTTTATCACACATTAATCACAAATTGCAAGGCGTACTGGGGATTTTTTGTGAAAAAAGTGGCATGCAGTGTTACTCAACTGCCTTTCTACTTCTAACACAAATTAATTCCAGTGCACCCAATCATATTGTGGTGGCAGCATTATGGTGTAGGGCTGCTTTTCCTCATCAGGAAAAGGGAGGCTGGACAGTTGATGTGAACATGGATGGAGTCTAATACAAAGGGCAATCTAGCAAAAGACTTGTAGCTGCATTGAAAGTTCACCTTCTACTCAGATAATGATCCCAAACATACAGTTGCACACAAACACTGTGAACAATTGCATAAAGGACTTTTTAGATTCATATTTATGAAACAAAAAATAAATAATAATCGTGTATCATTATTCTTCCTCTTATTCTTTCAAATTATGCCTACATAGTGTTGGTTTGTTGCAAAGAATCCTATTTGAAATATTGAAGCTGCAACACAATCTCAAACACAACAGTAAGCATGTGCTAGCCAGAAGAAAACGTTCTTCTAAATGTGGTATTTGACATGTCATGCAATAGGAAAAAGACTTAATCCAAAAAAACTGCAGCTCCCGAGCCTGGAAGCAAGAACATTTTTAGTGTTGTTGCAATAGAGCCTCTATTCAGTCACAGTGTTGTGAAATCACAGCACTTTATCTTTCATGTATTTCCATTTTCTCTGATAGTTTTTCTGTCAACATAATCTCCTGCCAGTGAAAGCAGAGCACTGCGATCAGTGGTTGTTGCCCCTGGCTTTGACGTAGCTGGATAACGTTGGCAATGCGTCACCAGCACCAGCTGCTGCTGCCTTGTCTGCTCGCTCACCTCTCGAGGGGTTGGCTTCAGCTGTTTGGGTACACAAAATGTGTCCCCCTTCTTCAGGCCAAACAGGAAACACGTGTTGTCCAAGTCATGTAAAGTAGGCAGCAGACCAAGGACATGTTTGTATTTGTGTCTTGGTGGCTTATATTCCAAGCGGCTGGGAGCCTGCAGTCAGAATCACTTACGCTGTATTATTGGTCTTTTTTGGAATATAAGTCCCAACAAACATTGCAAGTTTAACAAAAACACTATCCAGCTGAAGACGGTTTTTAGTTCAATGCCCTATGTGTAAATTGTCTATATAGAAGGACTTCCAAGCAGTGACGTGCAGTCTTATAAATTTGTTTTACAAATAAGGAACATGGCAGGTAGTTTTGCGCATGCCAACTGCTATCTCTTTATATTGCAAACAGTGGTAGTTTCTGATATGGGCAACCGCCCAGGGTGGCATCTTAAGGGTGGGTATATTGAGACCCTCCTAATTGTTTCTCTTCCCCACTCTCCCTTGATACTTAACCAGAGCATCTGAATTTCATAGGTGATTACAACCTCTCCATGAAGTTGTAGATAGGAGGTACTTCTGATGTACTTCACAATAACACATATTTAGGAATCATTGGATGCAAACAAAGCATGTTTTATGAGTTTGAACATAAGATTGAAGCCCATTTTGTAAAACTAAATTTAAATTTAATTAATTTTTTCTTGTTACTTTTCTGTAGATTGTGTATTAATGTCCCCAAATTGTCAAACAATTATTAGATGAAGTAATTAAAAAACAGATTAAACTGCCTTCCACTTGAACCATTTCAAGTATTCACTCTGTTGAATTGAAAGGGTTTTTTTTTAAATCAGTGAAGAAAGAGTGTCTGCATAATGTAGCATGAGGTTTAGTTATGTCACCACATCACTGTAAGTCATGATGATAGAGCATTTGTTACTTAAAACAATGTCTTCATATGCTACTGAAATGATTGACAGATACTTGTTAGTGTGAAACAGTTATAAGTGTCCAACACTGTTCCTAAAAAAAGAGACCACAACCTGTCTGAAGATGAAAAAAATTTCAAATATGGTGATAAACATTATACCACTCAAAAAAACCAGTTGAGCAGTTTGTGTGAACAGGACAATATAGATGTCAGATCTATGGAATGAGATGGAGCTTGTCCCAGATGACTAGTGATGCAGACTCTCCTTGCAAATAGGGTATAAAATAACTTGTTTGTATGGGGGAGGTGTCTGTAATGCAAGGGCCAGGTGGGCTGGACCCAGACTCCTTGGAGAAAATGAGGTCTACATGGGACGACTTTACAAGCTAAAGGCCGGACACACTTCAGAAACAGCTGTCAACTGCATGAGCACCGTTTCCTCTGAGGCATTTTGAAGCCAAGAACACAGAGTTCCTGATTCTCACCTGACTCTTTCAAAGTTTTATTACAACATCTTTGTTTTACACTTATACCTTGTTTCTTTTAAATTCTCTTCCTATCTTTGTTTTATTAGTCCCTGCTCTCGCAGCACTGCTTCCCACTACATAATCCAAGCCTCTTGCACAGTTTCTGCTTATCTTTCTATGCAGAAAATTATGGTGGGTGGCAGATTTGACATGCTTTTCTTTAACCTTGACCTCTAGGGTGACTGGGCCAGGTGCCACATCTGGCCCTGACTTAGACTTCTCTCAGGGTGGCTGGGAAAATGGGCTGACTAGTTTTGTAATACTGGGGGCCATCCTGATGCCCAGGGTCCCAGAGTTAGAGGAGGGCTGGGAGAGAGCCATGAGATGAGAACAAGGCAAGGACAACACTAGGCCCTCTGACGTTGCAAATCTTATCAGAGCCCTATTCTACAGGTAAAACATGGCATTCCTCTCTTCTGTGCATAAATTATTGTAGTAACCCATATAATACTGGATTCATTTTCAAATCACTATATCCATATGCGATTAGAAGAAAGTAGTGGTTGCAAGCAACTGAAATCAGCCAATTCCTTCACAAACATGATGTATTTTTGATCAAAATGGTTTATGTGTATATTTTTATGATATCCATAGTTGTCATTCCATATACAATACACATAAAACACATTTATAGAAAGAAGCTCATTTCATTTACTAATTTCCTATGAAACCTGCAATGCAAAGAGAAAATAAGTAAAAGGTTTATAAAAGTTATTTGATGTTTAGTGAGTAAGAATCTGGACCTTTTCTGTGACATATTTGATTCTGGCTACATTGAACTTGTTTTCCCATCTCCTTAGCTGTAAAGTATCAATTGGGTGGGTCTTCGCAATCAGATCCACACTTGGTGGAAAGCTGATGACTTGGTACCACTAAAGTGCTGAAATGCAATTATATGAGACAACCTTGCTTTGCCCAACAAAAGAGATTGGACAAACAGGCTCCAAAAGAGGGCAATGATTAAAGAATCTGGGGTTTATTATAATAATAGTACTTAAATTCAAATCCTTTACATTGATCCTCTGCACCTCTAAATGTGGACTTATTAAAAGCCAGTGAAAACTAGAAGCCATGTGCTCATAGCAGCGAAGCAATGTGGATTTGGAAATGATATGTAGTGGTTTTTAGCTCATAGTTATGTGTACATTTCATATATGACATGTTCAGCCAGGAAATAAATTACCTTGAAATGCTGAGAAATAAGCACTGGTGACACTAACAAGAACTGCTGAAAAAAAAAAAAAAGCTACGTGCACCATGCGTGTGCATTCATCGCTGTATAGCAACTGCAAAAGTGTAGTCTGCTAAGTTTGATAAATTAATACAGAGGTTAATGTCTAGCTGTGGACATCTAGACATTGAATGACAAACTGTCATTTTAAAAACAGAGAACCATGTCACACACAAGTCATGTACTAGGCATACTTGTGTCAAACTTAGATTTGCAATCAGTTTTGGAAACCTTGGTGTGATCTGAGCACCTCCACAAGACCTTAACTTTGACAGAAAAACATATACCCAGATTCACAAAAATGTCTCAGAGAGGCCAAGTCTATTTGAGGGAAAAAAAAGTTTCCAAACTATATGGGGGGCTACAAAAAGGGTCTTGCAAAGGGAACCCTCAGAGAGGCATACTCCAGACTCTTGCTTCCTTCCCCCCGCCTCTCCAAATCTAGCCAACAGCTTGCAACTATTAAGGGGAGATCCTGCGGTGACCTTACGTGCAGTCATTCCTTTCACCTTCAAAGACCCTGAAGTGGAACAATAGACAACAAGTCGTCCAGAACTACTTAATACACAAATCTTTACTAAAAGAAAACAAAAATTAAGGCTTCTTTACTAGTCTGGGAAGAAACGTAAAATTTATGTGCAGAATTCCATTATGTACAGTCATGCTAAAAGAAGTACCCCTCACCTGTAAGCCGTTTTTATATAATACACTTTTAGTGTACTTAAACACTTAAAATTAGACAAAAGCTATTTTCCTAAAACATAATTTGTTAAACAAAGTCAATATTTATATAATGTTTTGAAACTTTGTGGGGAAAACAAGCAAAGGTGCTATAATTAGATCAAATTGAGAAATAAACTTCTCACACTATTGTGTAAAAGACTTTTGATCCAAGAGCATTTTAAAACATAATACTGGAGAAAAAATATTCTCTTACATCACCTTCCTGTGCATGTAAGACTGTATCACACTCAATTTGTTCACATAAACTAGCCTGCCAAATATTTTTTTTGCTCATCTTGAAAAAATTCTGCTCCCTGACTCCTTCGCTCTTTCACATCATGTATGTAGAACATGAGCACCTCTGTTGCAGAATCAATGCAACTACAACTCAAATGTTACCCAATATAAACATTACTTAACACATGACCCCAGACAATTCCCTCAACTTCATTCAGGAAATAATAATTTGGTCCCTTGGGTTTATCCTCAAAGGATTTGCATGTCATTAGCAGGTGGTATATTGTGCCTTGTTATGGAAAAATAATGCATAAAAGGAGATGACGTCAAAAAAAAAGTAACACACCCTGTCAAGACACAGCAGGACTGTGAATGTCAACCAATGATCTCCAGTATACATGATTTTATGTCATTGGTCTCAAGAATTATTGGCAATGGTAGTAGAAGTTTGTCCTGCAATTGGTGGGCTGACTGCTGCGAAATGTATTTAAGATAGAAACAGATAAGAAAGAAG
This sequence comes from Alfaro cultratus, assembly GCA_903066825.1. Taxonomy (NCBI): domain Eukaryota; kingdom Metazoa; phylum Chordata; class Actinopteri; order Cyprinodontiformes; family Poeciliidae; genus Alfaro; species Alfaro cultratus. The sequence continues at coordinate 13,178 of CAEFZX010016075.1, read as the reverse complement.
GATAAAATAATGAAGATGAAATAATAAAACATTTGTTTTTTTGGGACAACAGGAGGCTGGAAATTGTAACACTGTAAGGACAGTGTGCTTTTTATAAACAGTCTCTATTTACCTCTGTAAATATAATTTCCTTTTATTAATTAATCTGAATTTATATATTTTTCAATATATTTTTTAAGTTCAACACTAAAAAAACCTGAAACACGTCTTCCTTGGTTTTTCATACTGACAACATTAATATTCTTTGAAAATATTAAGGTCTTAGCTTTACAAACCTAACCCTGGACCTCAAGCAGTTCAAGGTAGGTTAGTTGACAACATTTCAGCACTTAATTCAGGTCACTATCATTACTGTAGAATATAGACAGTTTCAATGTTTTCTTGTGGTAGAAGACATCGAGAAGTGATGCTATATGTACAACAAACTTATAAAGAAGGCAAACCTACAACGAGTCCAGCCCCATCAGTTAGCTCCACTCTGCCCACATTCCAGTCAAAAATAATTGTCACTATTTTAGTTGACAGCAAAGTAAATAAAATTACATAATTCTAACCCCAACCCAACAGTTTTTTTCTAGTGTTTTTAAGCAAAGTCATATTCTACCCCTGACTTGCATTTATTCCAAAGCTGCATGTGTTTCTATGTACTGTCAAATTGTTAACCTCAAACACAGTATCCACCACAGAATCCATCATTGTTTAGAAAACATTGGATGCAATCAGAAAACAATTCTTACAATAAATGGCAGTCTCAGGCCTTCTACACATGTAGCCAGGTCTTTAAAAAAAATCTCAGCCACATAAAAAAAAAAAACAAAAAAAAAAAACAATGTTGTATACACAGGACCGGTTTCAGAAACGTTTTCATCCACATGAACCCATGTGTGGGTTCATCCACAGTACCCCCAGTGCATTTAACACTCGCTGTACTATAGTGCCAAGCTAAAACCTATGTCAGTCAATAAGATTGCTTTCTGTAAGGAAATAAACATGGTACCAAAATTTCCTTTGTGTGGACAGATGTTTTAAATAATAAAACTATATGGTGATATTAAATAGAGTTTTTATTAAAAAATTTGTTTATTTTCCCAGATACCTGGCTATGTATGGATTAGGCCTCAGTGGTACTATAATATAAGAGTGTTTAGGGTGTTTGTTTGATTTTTAAAATACTTTAAAACTTTAAAATACTAGTTTATAAATGTACTGCACCACAGTAGATTAAAGATCTGCTGTTGTATCAACCTTCCAGATCTTTCAGGTCTTCTAGTTCTGGTCTGCTCTGCATCCCCAGAACCAAAACCAAACATGGAGAAGAAGCATTCAGCTTCTCTACACCACAAATCTGGAACAATTTGGGGGGGGGGGGGGTTATTATGTAAAGCACTTTGAACTGACTTGTTGTTGAAATGTGCTATAAACAAATAAACTTGATTGTTTTTGTAAAACAAAGTGTGTGAATGTTTGTAAGACAAGCTTGTTTCCCTCTTTTGTAAAATTAATATTATAAAATGAGGGTGAATGAAATCTCTTGTCTGTATCACTGTGTCCTTATTTTCCCTTTAATCTTAACACCTATGCTGACAGAGAAATACAGATGTAACAAGTTTTGGCAGAGGAACAGTAAAGATGCATGGAGGGAGTCACTGTTCTGCTGTCAACATAATAGGGGCATGACATTGACCAAGATTCCCACAGAGACACCAGACTACTGCATAGCAACCAGGGGAAAGCTTCTGTGTACCACTTGTTTCTGAGTTAGAGAGAGAACATGTAAATGACTGAGAGGCAAATAGTGATGAAAAGACTGGATGACATAGAGAATGGATGAAAATATGTGAGAGTGAGGTCTACTGGTTTAATCCCAAAACAACCTAAAATCATGAGTTCAATACCATGAGATATACCTTCTAAAGTTACAAGCTATCAAATCAATATATAACATTAGTAGTTATAGACATTATTTCAAACTTAGTTTTTTTTTTTAAGGTTTTATTGGCTCGAGTGGCCTTTATTTGATAGTGTATTGACAGGAAAGTGGGTCATGGGAGAAGGGGGAAGACATGCGGCAAAGATCGCCGGGCCAGGAATTGAACCTGCAACAGCCACGTCAAAGACCAAGGCCTCCATATGTGGGTTGTGTTTAACTCCTGTGCCACCACAGCACCCCAAACTTCAAACATCTTTTGCTAAGAGATTCTCGGAGGTTCCAATTGGATGAATCGATCTGAAGTTTTATTTATTTTGTTCATGATTTTGGAGAATATACAAAATGTTAACTTTTTACAACAGTAAAATCACGTAAATAAGTATTGCCTGTAAACTCTTACACAGTAGTAGAGATTTTTTGTTGTTGTTTAGCAAATTATGTGATTCTATTTCCGTCTTTCAGCATGCAGTTCAGTCATAAGTCTTTGAAGTTGAGGTGTACCGGTATCTTCATTTCTTGTTCTCTAGTCATGGCCAAAAGGAACAGGACCTGTTCTAAATAAAGTGTGTGTACTGCTCTGGTCTGTCGTGATGAAGAGAGAGCTTAGGCAAAAAGAGAATGTTTTTAACATTTCTTTTACTTTCTGATGCTGACTTGTGGTTGCTAGATATGAGTTGTGCTGAAAAGAATAAGATTCTGGACAAAAGCAAGGGGAATTAGCTTCATCTGTTGAATGGCAAAACCTTAAAGATAGAGTGAGAAGACTCATTACTCTATGAGATCCAGGAGTTGACTTTCTCCCATTTCACATTGAAAGCTGTAAGCCATGGTGGTTCAGGCATATGATCACAATTGCCCCAGGACAATTCCTTTGGATGAGCGCCCCAATGGTAGGAAACTTTGAAGAAGAACATGAGCCCACTGGAGGGACTGAATATCCCTCCTGGCCTGAGAATGTCTTGGGATGCCCAGAAATAACCGTAGAGCATCAATTGCAAGAGGGATTTCTGGGCTTCAGTCCTAAATGTGTTACAACCACAACTAAATTTCAAATAAGCACAAGATAATGAAATAATGGTTGGTAAAGATCCAAAAGGGTTGAGCAATACCAACACTAACAGTCTTAGTTTGACAAGGCCTCCCAATGACTGATGGAGGAGGAGAAGCTGCATGCACAACAGCTGAAGAGACACCAAGCAGGCAGAGCAGAGCAAGGGAGGGCCAACAGAATTAAGTGTTCTAGACATTGGAGTCCAAAGTTGAAGTTGTTTCCTGTAAGTCCCTGCTGAATGGCAGGAAATAACTGCACTACAGCTTTATAGCCTTTTCATGTCTACTCTGCCTACCCTTATTCGGTTCAAATGACAAAGGCCTTGTGAGAAACTTATATTCTGATGCTGCTGTGAATCTGATTTAAAACCGAATTAGTATAGACTATCACCAGCCCTCAACCAGCAGAGCAGCTGGATACCAAGGTATACTGAATACCAGTAGTAGACAAACTTTTTTGGTCAAGGAATGATATTGATCAAATAGTCCTTTATCCAGAGAAAGGAAGAAGAGTGTACCGTGACATCTTGCTTTTTCACAGTAAATATTATTAAGATAATTATCCAAAGAATAAGAAACTACACCGTTTGCCATTTCCCAAGAACAAAACATTAAATTTGTTGTACGCGTTATTAAAATGTTCTTTCACATCTAACTAATTTTTCATTATCAGCACCTTGTTGGCAAAGAATTATCAAATGGACACCAGCAAGAAAAAGCAGACTGGCTCTAAATACAATTTGCCTATACAAATGTCCTGACACAAAGCAGGAGAAATTACTACATTAACAAACATCTAGACTTTCAGTTTTAACTCTAATAAAACAAACAAATCTTCAGTTTCAAAACAAGTCCTTACAAGCAGTTAGGCAACTTGGAATAAAGTCATCGATTGTGGTTTGAACAACATTGCTGAGTTCCGACGGAGCAGGAAATACTGTGCGTTTTTGTCACCCAAAAAGTTCATGAATCATCGGCTAAGAAATGAGAATTTTTCAGTAATAAGTTACAGATTCATTTGACATATAGTCTCTTTGTTTTTGTTTTGTTTGCTTGTAGAAGTTTTATTCAATTCCATCCTGTTGTCTGCCACACATGTGTTATGTTTGGAGAAAATTAAAATCAGGTGTAATACCCAGTTTTGGTCCCACTTACTTGCTCACACAAGGTTGTTGAGGATAAACATTTTCTGTCAGTAAAGAATCTTTTTAAATGATTAACTCAAAGTAAAGTAAACTGATAATAAATAAAAAAAGCAAAACTGATTAAATATGTGCATCAGAAAAACAAATTCATTTTCAGATTTATTAATACAAATCCCATTGCTATTTCCCATTGAACTACACACATTTTGAAAATAAACCTCAGTTTAGCAACTGATTAAGAAGAAAAGCAAATTATATCTAACATTTGGCTTTTTTGCTGTTCAGATACCAATCTCTTATCTAATTCCTTAGTGTTTCCTTTTTGTTCCTCACCCATAATAAGCTTTACTTGACCCTTACTTCTGGCAGCTGATAAACCAAGTCATAATTGGTAATGTCAGAGCAATTCGTTGTATCTTTTTCAACCATTTCAAGGGGACCCAAAAGTGGAAAACACCAGTCAATTGTTGTTTTCATGGATGCCTACATTATTCCACCATGTGAAACTGGTCAAGTAATTAGTAATTTTTGTTGATAATGTTATTGTGTGATATCTCACAAAATCTAAAATAGTTTGGTAGTTTTTAATCTACTGGAATTCTTTTTTTAAAAGTGGAGCCACTGTTTTATAAACATGGATAGATTGTGTCAGATCCTCAGAATGTAGCTTATCCACATATTGTCCCAGTGATTTTAATTTCTTTTATCTATCCAACTTCTTGCAAGCTAGTTTTGTTTCCAGCTAACAAGTTTAGTAGAAACCTTGACATTGATGATAAAGTCCCCAAAATAAAGACCCTTTTCAATCTGGATAGGTCCGCTGTTGAAAATGGCATTGAAATAAAAACTGAGTGAAGCATCTGGTATGAGGAAGCACCTCCAGATCCTGTTGTTACAGTAAAAATATTTCAACTTCAGAAGATGGGTTTTCAACTTAATGGCACTTTTTTTTGATCTACCTATTTGTGTGAATCTATCTTCATTCTTTTACATGAAGATCATCAATTAAAGTGCAAATCTAACATGACTGACAGTCTCCTGCTAGCCTGCTTGGGGCTTGCAGTCAACTCCCACTGGCCTGACAATGAGAAACTAGCTGCCTTCTCCCTGGGCAAGAGATCTCTCTAAGGAAGAAATAACATGTATCAGTATAGTTTCATTTCTAATTTTCACATCTTGGTGCCAAGTGGAAGCTTTTAGCAGATTGGTGAGGAAAAAAAACCCCCAAAAAACATATCCCTTAGTTCCAAAAACTTTGGACATCCCTGCTGTAATGTAATGGAAAAATTAATCACATACATTTTAATACAACCACTTTGAACCTGCATTTGTTTAAGTATAAAAAAAATGAGAGAAAAGCTTTTCTCTGCATTGTAAAATCACAATGTTATCAAATTATTTTTGCGCAAACTTCTTACTAACTTACTATTTCTTTAATCACATAAGAAATAAAAGAAACATCAAGACGGAGGGATACTTCTACAGGATACTGTGAAGAAATTATTGCAGTATTTGTTTTTAATCTAGATAATGTCGACTTTGTGGGCTAAGCAGGGCATTTAGTTCATCTAACGTGATTCTGAGGAGTTCAAGGTCATATGTGATATGTGCTATAGGATTTTAAGGTTTGTCCAGGCCACGTCTACAAAGCCAAAGCTACATCTAGGAAATATTTAATGACAAGTCACCTTTTGACACAATAACACTGCATTTTCCCTTCCTCCTCCTCTGGTCCACTCATTGAAAAGTTACAGAAATTTAAAGTTGCAATTTTGGAATGTCAACATCCCTTTGCTACAAATTATGTTGGATAGTCAAGCAGAATATTTTCCCTTTTAGCAGATCATTGTTTTCTTCAAGCTTCTTTAAGAATGGTAAATTTTGGCCGTTCTCATCAGCCTAAAATTACTCTTAGTGTAATATTTATTGTATTTTAAGTGTAAATAAAGGATGAAAACTTTTGTTCTTACAATAGGATTAGACCTGGTTTAGGCTACTTTTGGGAAGTGTATCAAACTGTTAAAATCCTCAAAGGTTTTTCATTTTCGAAAACAACACATTTGTTATTATACATACCAACACAAGATGTTCAGAACATGTTTTTCTTTGAAGTAGGATCCAACATACCAACTCCTAACTCATGACACAAGCCATGGCCAGCTTTCCTTTCCTTTCAAGAGCTCAATCTCTCATTGCCTGAATCTTTTATTGAATTCTATGAGTTCTCACAGAAAAAAATAAAATAAAAAATAGTTCTGGAAGTTCTGCTGATGTCACTGATTAAGATTGGTCTCAGAAGATGTGGAAATTAGATATTATCAATCAACAGCAGCAGAACTCGTACAAAAGTGAGACTATTTTTCCCATGAAGTTACAAACAAAATTCTAGCGTCACCAATCTGACAAATTATGCCAAACATTCGATTTATACATTCAAGAAATAAAATATTCAAACGAATTATGGACCTCTTGCTATTTTCCTGTACAGCGCTGTGTACAAGTGGCCTAACTGTGGTTTGTCCTCCAAACCCAACAGACTTAGTAAAGGACAAAATGTGAACCTTTACATGTTTTACATATAGATATATTTTACACCTGCCATGTTGCATTCGGTTATTACTTTACCTTAAAACAATTGCAACATGGTAATTTCTTTCACATTCTAAACCAACCAAAAAATGGAAAGACAAAAATTAAACTAATACAGACTCAGACTAAAATGTAACATGAGAATTTCAGTCATTGAGACTTTTATAAATACAGATGAAACCAGATGATTACACACACCAAATAAGACACAAAAAAACAATTTCTCTCACTGTTTGAAGTTGAATAAAACCTCAATCAGTGAAGTTCGATTTTACTTTAAGCTTTAGGTCAGAATTACCTAATTTATTTGCATTTGGTAAATGCCCCAATTATGAGAGTAAGAATATGTTAGAGTTGTTTTTATTCATTGAAAATAAAACATTTACATATATTTCCTCAATATTTTGTAGCATTGTCTTTGAACCTTTCGGCCCAACTCCTTCCTGAGAAATGTGATGCTTGGACATTCGCATCATATCTATATTTGCTTAAAGCTGTTTACACAGATGAAAGCGGCACCCAGGAGAATTTGGAAATTGTTCCTAAGATCAAACCAGGCTTGTGCAGCTTAACAATTCTCTTCCTGATAAATTTCATTTTATTTTATTTGATGTTGTCTCATTGAGATCAAAGATCTCATTTACAAGAGAGATCTGTTTTAATACAACAAAAAAAAAGAAATTTACAAGCACATATCTTGGATTTTTTCTTTTACATTTTCCTTTGTGTCAAACAAGACAATTAACTCAAATGTGAAGTATACTTATCAGAGCTTCCCAAAGCTCTGACATTGTCACCTTGCTTTCCCTCATTGTTAGATAATTTTCATAATTGTACCTGACCTAAAACAAAAGAGACGTTTGGTCTCATCTAACTTCAATAACAAAAGTTGTACAATGTTTTTTTTATGTGGGATATGTAAACTTCTGGTTTCAATTGTACCTAAAACTGAGGCGACAAGAAATATATTTCAACTTCTAAAGACACAAATAAATGGATAAAGGAAGCTAAGTACATATACCACTTCCACATGCTTTAGGAGTGGGAGGAGTGACAGTGTAATTAAATCCACTTGATTAACGGATAGTTGGTAGGTGTGACCAACTCTATAAAAGCAAGAGTTATGGCAGCTTGCAGAGCTAAGAGCATAGAAATATGCAACAAAACAGAATAGAAAAAAACCCATCTGCTATAATGTTTGAGACGCAATGTTTGCTCTTCATTAGAGTGAGAAAGATTGTGAGGCAATTTTTTCATTCTATGGTGACAACACTTTGGTGGAAAATGGAAAATATTAAAGACAGGATAAGGTCAAACAATGCAAGGCTCAAAGGAATTGCAAAATGCCCCAGGGACAATGAAGGAATCTGTTACCATTTCAAATGACAAAGCTCAGAGTATAAAGAGAAGAAAGATTTAATCTTAGTATGACTTTTTTGAAAGAAACATCTCTCTGAAAGCAATATGATGGTGCTTTTTTTTCCCCCAGACACAAGATGTCTGTAATAATGTCCTTTTGACACATGAAACTATAGTAGAGATGTTTGAGAAGCAGAAACATCACATACCAAACATTGAGGATAGAGGAGAAGAGTTTCGTTATGGGCTGGTATTCCAGCCACCAGATCCGGGCATCTTAAGGTCATTTTTATAATGAATACCTTAATATGTAAAAGTATTCCAGAGTCAAAGGCTTTTTGTCTAAAGCTGAATTTATATCAAACACGTTTTGCACATGAAAAAAGCATTCAATGCCTGAAGTTGAATGCTTGTACACGTAAAAGTCTGGCGGTTGATATCTAGTGTCCAAATTGCTCTTGACGTGTGTGAGAGCAAAATGTGGAAAAATGCACTTTGGAAGGAGCCTCTTGACTTTTGCCTTTTTTTTCTCCTCTGACAGTCTTTTTATAAAATGGCAGATGAAACAGAGAGTGGTTTGATTTTATTTACGAGAGAATATCACGATCATCAGGAGCCTCTGCTCTGTGCTTCAATTCACCAGATAATTCAGAGCTGTTCTGAGTTTGGTTAATTTCACTAAACTGTTCTTACTCCAGGAGCGACGTGCTGAGTAGGGCTGCTTTCAATGCTATTTTCATCTCACCCGAGCCTAGGTGAGGACATGCTGACCTGCACTGGTGCCTGCATCTCCTGCTAGAACACCAACTACAGGAACTTACGTCACATAGCAGAGTCTCCAGTAGATGCTTTGTGTCCAACTGCAAAAGTGCAGATTTTCCAACTCTAGCATCTGTCGTGTAGGATGTATTGAACTTGCTATACAGTATATGCGTCGAATGCTCAAAGACCAGAAGTGCAAAGCATGTTAAAACGTGCAGTGCAAATTGCATGAGACACACCACAAATCTTCTCACTGCCCTCAGATCCGTGTCCACCATAGACTTTGCATGTAAACCAAACACCCCTGAAGCGTAAATTGCATTTGGTCTGAGCACAGCATTACAGCTAATGCTTGGCCAAAATACACAAATATAAGTGTAAAGGGATCTATGAAACAACAGCACATCTATAGCAGAATAGCTGAAAAATAACCAATGCGGTACAACCTCCTAGTCAAAGTCCAGACCTAAACCTGACTTAAATGCTTTGGTGATGCCTCTGTAAGTTGTGCATAAGTAAAATGCCCACAAACCTTGGCAAGTTAAAACAATGATAGATAGAAAAGTTTACCAAAATCATTGTACATCAAAGTGAGAGACTGATAGTCATACTGGAGATTACTGTGATCATAGTGTTTAATGTGGTTCTACAAGCTACTGACTAATAGGGAGTATTCAGTTTTTGTTCTGTGACCATCTTCACAGTAAAGGAAACTTTTTCTCCCCATTAACACTTTTTTTTCTCCAAAAGATAAATTAAACTGGCTCCCCATTGAAAAACCTATACAGACAGAGAAAATTTACATAGCTAAAAAAAAAAAAAAAATCCATATTATTCTACCAGCCTTGGAAGAACAGTGCAGCCCAGTTCATCCAAACTTAACAGAAACAGGTCTGGTTAGATATGCAACTGTTGTGGCAAACAAGCATGAATAAACCCGTCTAAACACATATCTTGCCAGCAGCTTTCTGAAATTAATCAAATGGATTTTCAGAGTTATGTCAGGACAAGGGAAGAGTTGTAACTGATTAAATAAATACAGAGCAGACTAAGAATTGACAGATAACTTTGAAGTACCTAATGAGGAGAATGTGACATTAGGAGATGCCTGTAAGCTGTCATGGATATACTGTAACCTTTGTTCACTTATAAACACGGACAGACAAAAACAATTACTAAACAGAATTAGTCCAAAAAAAAATGACTGTTATCAAATCATCCACTTTTTAATCCATCTAATCCTGTTCGTGATGGTAAGAGCATGAACACTGCCCTAGAGGTCATCTTAGATTGAAAGCCACCAATCAACCAGGTATGTATGCCTTTGGATTGGGGGTATTACAAAATCTACTGAAAGACAAGAGTAGACTTTAGGACAAAAGAATAATAACTTGTAATAGATCAATTTATCAGTCAGTCTAAATTCAGCATAATTTATATTTCTATATTTATTTTAAATATGAGCATGCCACTTACCTTCTTAGTCTTGACAGTGGACTGACAGCAGTCTCCTCCATCATAGTTGCAGAAGGCCCTGTTGTTGACTGGATCGCAGTAGTTGTCTCCCATAAATGGCTATTGAAGGAAGAGAAGAGTACAGAAAGAGTGAAACGACAGAGCAAAAACCAGAAATCTCTCATTACCTTGTTTAAGGCCTAATGCTTTGTTCTGTTTGGCTCTTGAGCATTTCGAGGTCTTTAGAAGTATCTGAATGAATTTGCTGATGAATCCAATACATTAAATTTTCCCCATTCTTCAATGTCACTATTTCAGCCCTTAGTCAGCTAGACCCGTAAATCAAATTGAGACACCATAAACCATAATCAGCACAAAACGTGCCAGTAAGGTGATTTATTGGGTTGGCCCCGCCCTCAACGCTTGGGTTACCCATCCGGTTATCCAGTTGGACTCAACTCAACAGATTACTTAATAGCTTCATGAAACAAAGCTAAATACGAAGATTTTGAAAGAAACACAATGTAGTATTTGGAAATTACTGAAAAGGGCTGTTTTAGGACTAATTACATTTTTTATTGCTGACTGCAGTTACAAATGCATTTCATTTCTTAGTTACCAGTTCATATTTCATATCTAGGAGTAGGGTAGAATTATCTAAATTGTTCCACTTAATGACCAGTTGCACAAGAAGCCCATTTTCACCTATGCTTTCTATGTTTTACTTGTGCCGTGTCTGCCAATTCATTTTCTGTCTACAACAATTTAGCCAAGTACAGCTCATAAAACTTAATGTTCTACCTATAATGTTTCACAGTCCACAAGAGGTTAAAGAATAAAAATATATCAGAGGAATATATTGCTCAGGTCTTCCACCAACCTCGCATCCTTTGATGCAATGGAGCAAGTCTGGAGGAGGATACCATTTCAGTCCCATCGTGCAGACTATACTCTGAAAGACAGGACAACACGTGTTTGTTCAGTTAATTAAGAAATATTGCTGCTTTCAGTGATTCCGAAACTGTTCACAGGCACACCTCCAAAATGAACATGAAGTTGCAATAAGATGCATGTAAGCCTGAGACTGGGATGGGGGTTTAAGACAGAAAGAAGAGTGTTGATTACTGCATAAGTAGGATAGTGTAGTTTGTAATTAAAAGTGCCATACACTGCAAAGTCCTGGCTGATCTCAGGTGGTCCAAATCCCAAACCTACCATGTTCCAATATCTCCCAAAGTTGACACGCTTTTCTTTTGTTGCTGCAAACTAAGGTATTTTCTATTTCAGTACAGTCAGCAAATCAATGTCAAATATAGATCTCGGCCCGAAGGTAGCGAGAAAGAACAACAACAGGGTCTGAGGACAACAGAGCTGTGTGAGTACTGTAATACATTTCACACACACATATATATATATATATATATATATATATATATATATATATATATATATATATATATATCGTGCAGCTCTCTCAGTTTTCTTGTCGATGTCACCCTATAAGATGATGTCATACAGAAACTCATATTCTTCTTTCCTTTATCTGTTCTTTTTTTCTCTCTCTCTCCATCTCTCACAAACTTTCCCTCTTTTTCTCTCTCTCTCTTTCTCAGTCAGGCCGTAAATCATGATAATCCATGACTGTGGCCTGGTCTCACCCCTAGCTACGTATGGGATCCTCACCCTCGAAAGCATCCCCGGGGCGTTCATAGCACATAAAAATAGATCTCTATCTCAGCGCCACCACAGACGAGGTCATGTCATATGGAAAATGACTAATTCTACAGCCGGCTCGACAGAGTAATTTTGCTGATAAGGATTGGGGTATGGAGGAGGAGGTGCAGGGCACATAATCATCAAAGAGAGTAAAAGAAAGGAATAGGAGGAATGGAGCTAAGGAAGTATGAGTCTAAGCAGGTCACCAACAACAAAAATAAAACAAGTTAATGAAATATCATTACTTATTAAAATGGACAACATAAATTCCCATCTCACCAAACTATAACTCTACGATACCATTGTTTATTTTCTTCTTTTTTTAAGTGTAGAAACAACAGAGGGAGACATACTATTTCCACAATTGGACTAGTAATGTTTAGGATATGGTCTTTTTCTTCCAAAATATATTTGGTTTATAATTTCATGGTTTCTATTTGTATTTCTTGATTATCCCTGTTTGAACCAATTAAACTCTTATCTTATATGAGAGGATTGTTATACATTTCTAATTTCAAAACTTTTTGCAATTGAATTAGATCCTTTGCTCATTCTGTGAGCTTAAATCTGACAATAAGATAACCTTTTGAATATCAGGGAAAAAGGTAAAGGAACCGATATCAAATTCATATAAAAAATAATTTATTGACCAGTAAGTGTCAGTTTGTAGATATTGCTTATCCCTGACCAGTGACTAGATGGTCAAATCTTCCCCCTTTACATATGCACCAGCCCCCAACGATGCTGAAAGGACAAGCGGGTGTGGATGATGGATGGTTGTTTCTACCCTGTAGAGTCAAATTATTTAATATATTAATTTTTTAATTAGTATTTTATATATTGCTACAATTTAAAGTAAAGATTTTATGGTAAAATATAAATTTTTCCAAAAAGAGTTTTTTTTTTTTTTTTTTTTTTTTGGTGATTGAAAAAAAAAAAGTAGGAAATAAAAAAAAAAAATAAAAAAAAAATTATAAATAATTAATATTTATTTTTTTTTTAAAAAAAAAAAATAAATATAAAAATAATTTTTATTTTTTTTTTTTTAATAAGAAATAAAAAATAAAATAAAAAAAGAAACAAAAAAAAAAATAAAAATAAAAATATAAAAATAAAAAAAAAATTATAATAAATAAAAAAAAATATAAAAAAAAATTGCAAATGTTTTACAC
>CAEFZX010016074.1:0-27430 GCA_903066825.1 Alfaro cultratus | reverse complement strand
AATTGAGTCAGAAAATAAAGTAAAAATATAATATTTTGTATTTCCTATATACTTTTTTCACAGATGCAGTCATGAATGTTTGGAACAATATAACACACAGTGAAAAAAAAAGGCCAGTTGCTCTTTTTTTGTATTGACATGTTTGTTTTAAGTTTGCCCTCTGGGCTATGTAAACAGGATGTGTTCTCCAAATTTGTCTAACCTTACACATCCTTTAAAGAAATCAATGCGATCACTCAGTGAGTAAAGGAAGGTATTGAACAGGGTAAAGGCGAGTCAAACGTTGAATCACTCAGACATTCAGCCAAACTGCTGAATGAGTGGAAGAGAGAGGATATATTGACAGGAAGGAGCAGGGAGGAAGGGAATTTATGTGCTCTTGTATGCTAGCGCTCAAGATTTCTGACAGCTTGTCTAATTGAAATGAGTTGGTCTTAATGCGGTGAATGGGAAAGGTGAATTTAGCATTATGTTTAATTCATTAAACCATCAGTTGCTACGGATAGGCAAAGTAGACTTATGCAAGGGATCTTGTCAGTTTAATTGCTTTCTTAAAAACAGAAATGATGCAGCAAACTAAAGTAAAGAGAGAAAGATAAAGATGGCACCTTGTTTCTGGTGTGCTTGAAGGGTTAAGGGGTAAGATATAATGACCTGGGAAGTTATATAAGACTTACCTTTAGCTTTTGGAAAATGCACGGTGCAGCTGCTCCCCTGGGGATGGGTTTCTTGTTGCCGTGGTAACTATGGGACACACGAGGTCACATGATTATCCCTGGGTGATAGACTGCAGGAAATAGGGCTATTTTTCCTCTGTAACACATTTGACTTTCAAAATATTATTGTTTGTCACAACGTGGAACAGTGCTGATCATATAAATTCAAAGTTTGTTTGTGTTTGTTTTTTTCCCCTCTGATCTATTTATCTCTTAAACTCCAGACCTAAGCCTAATTGAGGAAACAAAACTGAACCCGGTTATTTGTTCAGTGTATAAAAATTTTGCTGCTGAAGGCTAAAGGGGTCACTCTAAAAATGTGTGAGGGCGGTGTTAGTAGAGAGGCTAACTTGTTTTCTTTCTTGAGAGATTTTTTTTAATGACACGTGGGAGTTAGAAATGTCTGGGTAGATGTGGGAAATGCTATTTTTATTTTGCTTTATATTTAGGAAAAACATTTTAATTTCTGAAATACATAAATATTCTCCTTTTGGTCAACAGGAACAGAGTGTGCTAAAAGCTTTGATTAATATCCTAAATATATTGAAGAATTTTAATGATTTGTGAACATTTGTTAGGTCCTCTGTGTTTTCATTCAGTTTCTGCTGTTCCTATTATTCATCCCTTAGTTCACTGTCTCAGATTTCCCCCCCAGCTGCTCTGCATTCTGCAGATTGTACTTACCTGGTTTCTATGTTTCTTGCCATTCCTTCTCAGCACGTAGGCCCCTTGATTTCTTATTGCAATGCTGGATTCTCCTGTTGTTCTCTTCATGGTTTCTGTGTCCTGAGATTCCTTTGAGTTTTGAGTTCAATAGGTTCACTCTCCATTATGTGCTTACCTCTGTCTTGTTCCATTTGGATCCACATCAACAACTTTGAAACATAACATTTGGCTAAAATTTTTGGACTGACTGGCTTTAGATAAATTTATTCATAATATATAAACTCACTGTGAGGAGGCTTTATAACTCACATGAGCCAAATCTGAGAACCCAGCATGGCTGCCTTCTACCACTAAATGTAAGCAATGATACCATTTCTAATGTGATACATCAATGTCACATATAATGGAAAAGAAAGTCACCAAGCTAAATGTTTTTTTTTTTTTTTTTTTTTTTCCAGCTTTACTGATGAAGTAGCGTTGCTTTAATTAGAATTTAATTAAAGCTGAACCTCTCCACTCCAAACGTCTCCCTTCCTCTCCCACTTACTCGTCTCATTTCTGTGTCATTGCTATTCACTGACTTCCCTCCTCCCTTCTGCTTGTCTTATCCACTTTGTCACCTTCATCTATTCGGGCTTTCACTCTGCATCTCGTCCTCCTTGCTTGTTTAGTTCAGGTTTTGTTTGCTTGCCTAATTGAGTCAGTGAGAGAGGCATTTCTCTGTTGAATCACTGCTGAGTTTGCGATGCATTTGAGAACATGTGTATTGTGCATATGCACATGCACAATACACATGTGCTTGCATGAATTGAGGCTCAGAAGCAAAGAGCTGATACACCCCAGATGGCTGTTTCCACATTAACTTGCTTGTTTTCTTAGGGAACCCAATGAGAGACATAGTTTAAAAGAGAATAGCCAAAAACTTTACTTTTTTTTAAGAAAAGCATTTTGAATTGTGTTAGTTTGCTATTGTTTTATATATTTGGATAAGGAATAATTGTGAGTATGAATAATGAAGCTTGTGTGGCTTTTTTCTTTGTTTCTGTTTACGTACGTGTTTTGTGCAAGGAATGCGAAAAGAATTGTGTATCTGACAAGACAGGTGACTCAGTTGTGTCTTAGACCATAACCTTAATAGAGGAGAGTTGTTGTGTGAGACTGAGTAAGTAAGATGGGCTAACCAAGCTCCAGAAAGAACCAGAAGCTGCAGCTGCTTTAGGCAGAATCCCACATGATCTCACGATAACAATGTCCCATGATACTTCGAAATTAGCAATGGTTGCAAAGCAACATACTGAAAATATGATGATCTTCAGGAGGTAATCAAATACGGTGACTCTCCATAAAATATAGACATGATGTATATATGAAAAAAGGACAAGAGAGAATAGAAAAAAAATGGGGGAAACACAGTGGCTTTACTATAATTTATTTCCTTCCCTGCTTTCACAAAAAGTGCATTTCTTTCTAAAAATACCTCTCAAGTACCCAGAGGAAAACCGAGAAGTCTTAATGTCCTGCTTCTAGCAGTACTATGAACCATTAAAAGGGGATCACAGGAAGGTTAAGGACACTCAGAAGTAGAAAATGAGAAGCCTGTATCCCTTCAGGCAGCTACATGAGCCTCCCAAACAAAGGAGGAGAAAGTCTGTTGTGTCTTTCACAAGCTCAGCTTCCAAACTCAGGCATATAATTCCACCATTTTTAAAACACTCTGGATTCTCAAATAATGAGGACCAAACTGTGAACTTTTCCTCAACTCAAGCCTACAAAGTTAGCTTGTGGTCTAAACTTTTGCTGCTTTAAGCTAGACACAGTGAAATAGCAAAACAGAAAAATCCAGCTGCTCACAAAGAACGAAAACTGAAAGGCTTGACTCTTTTCTTTGAAGATATTCTTATTCTTATTAAAGTTATGCTGAACGTACCACATTTTGAAGTTTTCTTTGCATATTTTGAACAGGATTTCTATGAAATATTGAAAAATTTAGGAACAATTTTCAATTTGTTCTGTATGTTTTTTAATGTGTACATGGTCCAACACAGCTTCTTTAAATTGCAAAATTATTTCCTCAATTTCCCCTGCCGTCAACTTTTGTAGGAGTCTACTGATGACTCATTCATTTGTTTGGAAGACCTTCAGAATCATGCAAAAATGATGATCAAAATCACTTTATGTTTGAAAAGAACAATGGGTAGTTTAAAAGTTTTGCACAGCATGTTATGAATGTAATCCCCAGATCTACCTGCTAAAAAAAGACTTTCTTTACAGAGAGTTCCACACAGATCCTAATTGAGATCGAGCGCCTTCGCTCGTTAAAAAACCTTTCCAATGCTTACATCCGTCTTTTTTCCCTTCACTTTGTTTTTAAAGTCCAGTTTTAATGCCCCAATCACTGTAAATTCAAACATCCTTCACATAATCCCATTTAACAAAGTTTTTAAGAAAGCAAAGTATAAAAAGGAAACAAAAATCATCATACAGTTCTTCCCATTCTACCTTCACCCTTCTTCCTTTTCATGTCTCTCACTTTCCATGCATTTATATCCCTACACAGTCACATAAGCAGCTTATACTTATATCCATCAGCACATATTCATATGAAGAAATTACATAAGATGAAGTTAGTTCAAGAAGATTCACAGTACACCCCGGTTGACTAATTCCAGAGAAGATAGAAAATCTATGAAGGGGCCCCAGGTTTTTCCAAAGGCTGCCTTTCTTTCACGTTATACTAAATCTTTTCAGGCTTGCAGTGAGAACTTTTTTTTTTTTTTTATCACAAACACTTTGAAAGAATATCAAAAAGAATAAAAAGAAAAGAATAGAAAGGAGGTCATACAACAAAAAAAAGAACAGTGTTAACTGGATCACAGACCTCAGTCTGATTCTGGTTCCATTAACCAGCAGAGAATTACACCGTACCCCTGAGATACACCTGGAAGTGTGTGAGATGGAGCAATTCTTTTATCAGCGAGTGAAACCCTCCTTGATCTTAACACAGTATTGTATTACCAATATCCTCAGTGGCCAGATTAATCAGATGCCGCATGTAGCTTTCTCTTTGTAACCATTGAACAAATGCAAAATATGTCTGCAAATAATTCTGGGGGCCGGTTTCCTCAATGCACTCAGATTCTGATTATACCACATACCTGAATAACAAGTCAGCCAGCATTTTTCTACTTCACATCCTCCAAAATATTCTAGTTTATGCTACCCCGTCATCAAGAAGCAACCCAGATACTCTAATCCCTCTTAACTGCATCCATGAAGGTCACAGTCAGATGAAGCGAGAAAGAACCCTTGAGGATCAAAGTACCCACTTATTCAAAGCTGTAGTTAGTCAGTGTAGATTTCTTAAACCTCTTGGTGTTCAAATTGACATAAAGGGATTAAATCTTGTGGTTGGCTGATTAAGCAAATCCTTTCAGTCATAGGTATCCGACAATAAACACATGCACAGCTAATATTATATAATATCTGTGTTTTCTGAATATAAACAAGTATGTTGCCAAGAGTGTTTAAATTGACCGAGAACACATGCCACTCACAAGTATTATGCAATGTTACTGTTATTTCTTGTACAACTAAGTAGCAGAAACAGGATTTTATTTTTAATGATTTTTATGACAAACTTTTATACAGTTCTCTGAGAAATTAGATATTAGTTTAAAGCCTTTTTTTTATTGATTCTTTATGAATATTTTGGAGATTTTAAGTATAGTTTATATAATTCATTTATATCTTCAGAATATCTACATTTCTGAGAGAAGACAACATCATTTCTGGTTAAAACATAACAGTATCTTGTGACTGCAGATCGACATCATGGGTTTAGTCATCCAGCACAATGAAGCCCTTCACAATATTGAGAGCTGACCTCAATATACAGAATTGATTTGACATACTTGACTGAAGAGTTTAAAATCATACAGGGGTTAGCAATCTATTTCATTACAGTCCTGTTATATGTGAAAAATAATCCTCTGTTTTGATCCACAAACAATGTAAAACTCTACTTTGGGTTGATGGCTAATGTTTTCATACAGTTTTAAGCCTTTTTATGTAATTCAATGCCTAAAGCTCCAATCAGAAGTTTACTTTCAGACGTTGCTGGCATGATTATCATCATGTTTGGTGTTTTGTTCCAGGATAGAATGATTATGTGACGTAAACTTGCAGTGAAACCCAATAAAGATTAAGCTCCACAAGCTTGAATTTGTTGTGGATTTTCTTCTGTCCACTTCTGATTCAAAAGTACATACACCGTGTTCCAAATTATTATGCAAGTGATATTTTCTCAGATTTTCTTAAATGGTCAATGCAAATGATGGTCAGTATAATTTTCAAGTCATAAACTATTACAGTATAAATCAAATTTTACTGAACAAAGCTCCCCATGAGAACAGTATTTTTTTCAAAAATAAAAAACTCAAAATGCACTGTTTCAAATTATTAGGACCCCTTCTTTGATATCACCTGCACAATTCTTGCATCCATTGTACTTGTGAGTTTGTATATAGTTTCTGCTTGAATTTCTTTGCAGGATGTCAGAATACCTTCCCAGAGCTGCTGTTTTGATATGAACTGCATTCCACNTCAGATCTTCTGCTTGAGGAAACTCCAAAGGTTCTCAATAGGGTCAGAGGTCAGAGGAGGATGGTGACCACATCATGAGTTTCTCCTCTTTAATGCCCATGACAGCCAATGACACACAATCTGATGATTTTCGTCAGCAGAGAGATTCTTTCTCTTTCCCATATTGCTTGAAACCTGTGTCCTGCTTAATAATGTGGAACATCCTTCTTAAGTAGATTTCCTTTAATTGAGCTCACCAGACAAACTAATCAACCCAACTCTCTGAAATTAATTATAGTGATTCAAAGAGCCCTGACACACAATACCATCTATAAATTTAATAGCACAACAAAAAATGGAATCTTTATGACACTTAAAATCCAATTTGCATAATAATTTGGAACACGGTGTACATGCCCACTAATATTTGTAAAAATGCCCTTAAGCAAGATGCACTTGGTTTGTTCTGTTGGTAGCTATCAATATAGTTCTAGTAGAGTTCCCGCTGGATATGTGACCACTCTGGTCAGCAGAATTGGTTTAGTTCATTTTAGTGGTTTGTTTCCCGGCATGGAATCAGCTTTTAAGCACAGTCAATAAATTTTTAATAGGGCGAATGTTGGGACTTCAAAGAGTTCATTCCAGGACCTTAATCTTAGTCTGCTTTCTCCATTTCTACACTAGTTGTGTGTTTTGGGGTTGCTGTGGTTTAATAGTCAGAGCGGTCCTCTGGCAAATGGAAGGCTGTGACTTTGATTACAGCTTTGATTTGGAGACAAAAACAATAAACTTTAAGAAGCCTTCCAGGTTGCAGTATAACTGTGTTAATAATGTAAGAGTGTGTGGATGGATGCATGATCAATATGAATAACAACTTTAAAGTGAACGCACTTTGGGTGGTTATGGTTTAAAAAATATATCATTTCAGTCCATTTATTAGTTTCTGCTTGGACAAACCAGGTGTGTCTTATTTTTAACCAGATGACCAAAACAGTCACCCAAAACCACAAAAGTTTTAGTGCAAAATGATATTCACTCACATATGTATTTTAAAATTTCTAAACAGAACTATAAGAGGTCGTAGTGCTGTTTTAGTGGTCATGTCCATTTAAAAAACTTCAACAGTGTGTGCTAAATGATGTGAAAAGCTATGATTGTTTAGCCAAATAAAGAAAGGGCAACTGTGCTGTTATCACTTTCCAAAAACATTCAAAAGCCAGAAGTTTCTTAATCTTTAACCCACAGTGAACGATTATACTAAAACCCAAATTGTGACTTATAATTTCCAAAATCAGTGTGACTTGTTTAAACCTTTTGCAACCTTTTGTCATATTTGCAAGCAGAATTCTGTGGTTCTGATGTGGTGCTGGCCCACTCAAAATGAATTTGTAATGATCCACCCACAGGGCTCAGTGAGCTTTAATGTGGAAGCTGGAGGAGGTTAAAGATGCATTTTAAACTAGCAGATTTTGAGAAGGAGGTGAAGCAGAAAGCAAAAAAACATAACTTTCCATGCAAAACTGGGGAAAGGAAGTATTTTATATTGACAAATATTATTCAGCAAAGAAACCATTGAGGAAAAAGATAAGGTAGTGAAGGGAGAAGCTTCTTCTTTCTTATCATTAGGGGTCCTGAAAACCTTATTAGCAGCTTAGTTTGAACAGACCACTGCAAAGGCTCTTGAAGTTCGTAGCAGCAGTGAAGAGAAGACCAGTATGACGATATGAAGTTCCTGTCTGCATTAATGAAAAGATGTCAGCCATTTTTTATCCAGACTATGGTTTTATGACACCTTGGAAGCTCGACTGCAAAGTCTGCCAGATTTGATCAGTTTTTCTTTTATCCTCCCACTGATTCTGTTGTTGTATTTGGGATCTGTTTCTCTGTCCCCTCCAGTCAAAACACAGAGGTCAACGGCAGGACTATCATAGCTTAAACTGACACTTTGACCTTTTCAAAAGACGTTATTATTACATACTGTTCCCTCAATGTTGCGGCTCATAGCAGATGGGGGTCAACACAAAAATGTAATGCTGGAGAATGAACCGGTTGTAAAAGGCAATTTGCAGTTTGTATTCTGCTGCTCTATTAAGCAAATTCTAACCATGTTTCCTCGTCCTGTGTTTTTTCTTCTTTGTCTTTTGTAGATGTTGGAGCCTAAGGTGGATGCCTCTTCTTGTGAGCTGGGTGGTGTAGAAGGAGACAGGGACAGCGTGGGCCTCCACATGCCGACGCACAGCCCTGAAGGTGAGGACAGCAGCCTGTATCCCTCCAGCCCCTCAGAGCCCGCAACGCTTGGAAGTCCTCATCCCTCAGAGCCACTCACACCTTTGGATGAAGTGTACACACCCCTCGGAGGTCTGTTGGGATCGGGTGACCGACATAAGGTGCCTCCCACACCACCTCCTTCCACAGAAGGCGAAGACTCAAAGAGCGTAGACGGGCACGAGATGGACATATGGAAAGAGAGTAAAGATGTGGAGGAGAAGGCAGCGGAAGAGGAGGAGGAGGGGAACAGCAAAAGGAGCGAGGAAGGGGAGAAAGATGGAGATGCAGAGGAAGAAGATGGATATGAAGAAGAGGCCAACTTAAACCTCTTGGTGTCAAACACAGATGAAGACAATGTCTCCGAGCCTCCTGACACTAATGCCCCCCCTTCCTCCTCATCCTCCTCATTTGTCATCCCCGAGCTGCGTCTTGATCGCTCCTTCAGTGCCGACGCCCTCTCCTCCCCCAACACAGACGAAGAAGAATACGATGAGGATGAAGAGGAAGAGACAGAGGATGATGAAGACGACAGCGATGACGCTTACTTACAGCGAACTGACAGCAAGCGCCGTAGCATGGTAGAGGGCGCCACGTGTGAGAAGCACGGCGGAGGGCGGCTCAGCGTGCAAAATTCCCTGCGGCGGCGCACGCACAGTGAAGGCAGCCTCCTGCAGGATCCCCGCACGCCTTGCTTCACCTCTGACAATGCCATCAACTGTCTGGAGGCTGGGGGTGTGCACCCAAAGGGTGGCTGGACACTTCCTTCACCCAAAACCTTGAAGAAGGAGCTGATGAAGAACGGGGGCTCCATGCACCAGCTGTGCATGCTTTTCTCCGGGAGGAAGGTAAGCAAGTGAAGTCTGAATGAGATTCCCACAAAACAAATATATAACCCAGCAACACATGCATGCACAATGGCTGGTTTATATTATTTTTATGATTGTATATGATTTTTATTTGTTTTATTAAAAGTGTTACTTTCCCTTTGCTACATTTCCTTGATACTTCTGTCTGTGTAAAAAGGATGACATCAAGTGGTGAACCTGAGAAAGCACACAAGAGGAATCTTATGATGCTTTCATATTTCTACCAAACATATTGACAGTGTAGCACAATTTTCAGTGCTATGCAAAAGCATTCATACCGATAACAAACTTACATACTTTTGGAGAATCTGGGGTGATAGACCAACACAAAGGAGTGCATTAATGTGAAGTGGGGAGATTTAGTGTGTAGCTTTCAGCATTTTCTTTTTAAGAATAATAACCTTTGAGGTCAGCATGAGTTGTCAGTTTTTTCATAAACTCTGACTAGCTTTCAGAAGAAGAGCAACTCAACACCATCATAATGCCACTACAATGTTTCATTACAGGAATTGTCTGTTTAGAGCCATATGCAGTGCTAATTTTCTACCACACATGGGCTAAAAAATGTGTGCAGATCAACTACTTCTATGTATTTACTGTGTCCCCTAATTTGGGGAGAAATGCAAATGCTACATCTTATGGATTTCTCTCAACATTGGTTTTGGTCAGACCACATTTCACTAAAAATGCACGACTATTTGTTGTTGTGTCAGTAGGTTTTCAATGAGTCGACCAGAGCTGCCGTGGATCTCTCCTTGCCCAGATTGTCAGATTATGGGAACTCTTCTCATCTCTGCCACTCCTCCCTCACCCATGTCTTGGTAGCTTTGCTGTAGGTGTCATCTTCTTTCCATTTCGGATAAGAGATTGAACAGTGCCCCATGAGATTTGTAAATCTTGGGATTTGAACTTTGACACAACTGTACCCCTGACCTGTCTGCTGTGTTTCTTGCTTTTTGTGTTGTTTGTTTTCTAACAGACCTCTGAGGCATCCACTAAACAGCTGAGCTGAAATAACACACAATACATAATTTACTAATTATGATTGCTTTATAAGAAAATAGTTTGCAGTATTTTTAGGTATATCAAAGTTAAAAGACCAAAACCAAATGCAAACCACTGTTACCAGGTTTTTATTTGTCTTTTTCCGTCTATTCATAATTTTGTGCCAATTTGTGTTGATGTATTTCGTAAAATTTCAAGAAAATAACAGAGGTTTGTGGTTGTAATGTGACAATATTAAGAATATGACCAGTTGAGTTGCAATCAGTTTGGCCATCATTGAAGCAGCTGTAAACCATAGTATTGATGATGCAATGTAAATACTAACATTTGTCTATATTCACTTAAAGCTAAATCTACTTTTCTTATCCAAAACAAGTGTGTAAAGTTTTAAGCTCAATATTTATACCCACCTTTTACCATTAAGCTTTATTTTCAACATTCTCTGACACAATAATGCACATAACACATTAAAGACTGTATTTTAATAAAATACATAACTTATATAGAAATAATATACTATATCACGCAATTCCAACTGATGAACAGTTGTTTGTGTTTGCAATTATGGTTATAATTAGTGATATAATCAATGATTAAAGCAGTAATAGGAAGCCACAGCTAAAGAGCACTCATGTATTTTATTTTGATTCTTGTTTGTGTAGCATTAATTCTCTTTTGCTGGTAGCAGTTCCTAAAGTTGACCAGCAGAGGGGAGCATCACATCCCTATCGACCAGCAGTTCTGCACTGTTTTCATCAGTTGGGTAGAAATTAAACTGAAACATCCTTCTTCCCATGGCTCACTTGTTAGCTGAAAAATGTTTTGACACACACTTTTACATTTCTCTCGCATTTACTGTAATGCACACTAATCATCTGCTCTGCTCCACAGCAGACAGAGAGAACTTACACACACGAAGAGAGTTGACAAATGAAGAGCGAATGGAAGTAAGATCAGGAGGACAATCACATCAAGATTCTGTTGACATTCACTGGACTTAATGACAAACTTATTGCAGACGTAATCAAGAGCACATTTTATCGTCAAACAAAATCGCAAGTGCTGCTCCTCCTTATCTGCTTCTCCTTCCATCAGTCTGTCAGCACACTCGACAGCCTTAAATGGCTGTGAGTGCACTCTGCAGCAGAGGAATGCAGCAGACAGAGATGGAGCCTGTTTGTCTTGGCAGATTCAAGGGTAATTTTACTACCTATTGGCGTCATGGACACATTTCCTTTGAGGGGTTTTGTTTCCACTATTCAAAACGATCCTGAAACCCTCCACCAACACTTTTAATTTTGTAAATATTGCAACATTTTGAGAAGCAGAAAATGTTATGGATTCTCAGAGGATGAGAAGTTTATTATTTCACCTTTGGACTGACTTGTTCAGAAATTAAATTTATGCTTCAACATGGAATCTAATCTTGTTGGCTTTAAGTATTATACTGTTTCAAATGACTTAAAGACAAATGACCTTTAAAATAAAAATATTTGCAACATATAGTACTAATAATACTATTCTGATGATTATGGCCAGATTCTTGCACGTAATCTAATCTCCAATAAAAATCTGTTGTTTTTAAAGGCTCTTTGGAATGAGTTTCAAGATTTATTTTGGGTTTTATAGCTAGTCACTTTCATCTTTTCTTATTACCATTCAAATGACTTTGTTTGACTTTGGTTTCAGATTCAGTGCAGTTCCTTTCACCACAAAATAATCTAAATTGTTTCATTGATTTACTTTGTGTTCAGCCTGATGCATTTGGCTCATAGCTTTAATATGGGGAATCATGGCTATTCGGAGATTTGCGAGAATTGCTTCGGTTGTCCCACCACTTCACTATCTGAAGCTCTTTGTGTCACCTCTGTTTTCTCCTGCCAGGCAGTGTTTACTTGGCCCTTAATCGGCACCAGCTCTGCTCCTGTCTTTCTTTCCGCTCTGCACTTTTTCCTCTCACTGGATTTTTTCCCCCTATGGGCTATCAACAATGCAAGTAGGGCCAACAACATTCAAGGAGAGGCTGAGGAATAAATTGTCTCCTTAGCCAACTCAGAATATTTGTTAGATAATATTTAAAGGTGCTGCTGCCAGGGATAGAAGGACAAACTAGGTCAGAATTTTCTAAACTCAATGTAAGCTCAAAATATGTCTTCCAAATCTATAGACTCAAGGTTTTGCTCACTTTTCTTTGCAAAAAGGTCAAGCTCCATCTGGCTGGATGTAGCGTGTCAGTGAACATTAGGAGTAAAGTCTCACACACAATTTGATTTAGATCTGAACTTTGATTAGGCCATCCTAGCAAATGGATATGCTTCTGATGTTAACTATTGTTTCTCTGGCTGCATGAGGAAAACTTTTACCCCATTCTGTAGCCTGTTGCTACAAGAGATTTTCTTGTGATACCTCCTATTTAATCCCTCTTCCTAATGACGCAGTTTCCCCGTCACTTCTGAAAAAAAACACATCTACACAGCGTTATGATGCCATCACCATATTCCACTGCGGAGAGGGTGTATGCATGGTGATAATTGATGACTTATGATCAAAACTGGTTGTACTTGAGTGTATTTTTTTGTAATTTATTTTAGGTCATATGCACATCACACTTTTCAGATTTTTGTTTGTAAATTAGTTTGGAAACCATTTATAATTTTTCTTCCATTTCACAATTATTTTCTACTTTCTGTTGGTCTATCACATACAGTATATGAAAATTTGGGGTTATAGATCAATAAAATGTGGGAAATTTCAACGGGTATGGATACTTTTGCAAGCTACTCTAAACTACCACCTTGAGTTCATTTCCATTTTAAATTCACTCTAAAAAGTCATGCTTTATATTACTTGATGAGAAAACATAGAGCTTGTTTGGTCTATTTACTGTGTTCTTCACAAGCAAAATATTTTGTTCATGAGGTCATAATGCTTGTTTGAAGATGGAGTAAATATCAGCTCTCTTTGCAGTGGTTTGCGGGAAACGATTTTAATATGTTTACGGATGCTTGGATTCTCTTGATGTGCCGATAATAAGCTGAGTCAGGCAGGACGAGATGGAAATAGGTTGGAACATGTTCAAAATAAAAACAGGGTTTGCTAAAAGTGTTGTCAGACTCAGTTGCTTAAAACTGAATTAACATAAGGTTCAACCTTTGTCCTTGCATGATAAACTGAGTGAATAGCTCCCAATTGTAAAATTTGTCTGTTGGGAATTTCACAAATGCTTGACTTTTTGGATTGCACAAACAACATTTATTGCTGTGGCTTATTTTTATATCCCTGGCTTGCAGGCACCCCTTCTCTTTTTTGTTTATAATTTAGTGATTAAAATTTATTTTACATAATAAAAGGGAACATTTTTGTGCATCAACAACTTAAAGATCCTGTGCACATATTTTGTTTTGAAAAGAAAGAGATTACTAGGAATCAGATCAGAGAACACTTATTTATACTTATCTAGCAACCCGGAATAAGGAGTACATAGTTTATATACTTTGATAGATCAAAATTGGATTATTTTTCTTCTTTTGCTCTTTGCTTTTGTTTGTTGTTTTCTTTGTATTTCCTTTTGATTCCTGTAAAGCATTTTGTATTTCCTTGTTGCTGAAAATGTGCTATATAAATAAATTATCTCTACCTTTGACCTTTTAACCAATACAAAGCTATAGCTAAAGAATAAAATGAAAACTGCATCTGTAGTTAGTTCATGAAGCATTAGAGAAAATTGAGGAAAGGTAATATTTATTCAATTTTTAAGTGACCCGGTTTTCAATCATTAGTTAAATTTTCCTAAAAAAGCAAGGTTTGGTTATAGGTTGGCTCACTACTGATATCAATCTTCACACATAGTAGAGGCAAGAGTTGGGTCATGCCAAGGCATTAAAAAAGGTCAGTCAGTTGCACCCAATAAATTTTCTGTGACTTATCGGTCAATTCAATATTTCAATTGAAAGTTGACAGCACCCTCTGTAATTGCTGATTAATAAAGCTACAAATTTAATCTGTTCCATTTCTTTACAATTGGCTTAAATTCAAGTTTTAATTCAAGTTTTTCTATGGAATCTGGACTGCATTATTATTCATTCTCAAGATCAACTTCATTCCACAATGGAGAAAATGCATTTAAGTGCCTTATGAAAGCAGTATGTTATTATATAAATCAGATAGCTAACATTGATCAACTTTTAAATTTTGTTTTTGTAAAGTAATTATGAAAGTAAATGGCCTGAACTTATTTAGCTCTTTTCTAGGTGCACTGACCATTTTAATTACTTTCCACCAAATCACACACATATTTATACTTTGATATGCAGGTTTGGGTTAAATGCCTTGCCCAGTGGAGGAATCAAACTGAATGAACTTAATAGTTTGTTAATTTGATCTGGGTAAGTTATGGAGGTACCTAATAAAAATGTGACTTTGGTCGTGTAATGTGCCAAGAACTACTACTTACCTTATTTTGAGTAAAATCCAAAAAGTCCATTTGATTCAAAGACATCAGTCCAAAAAAAGAAGGAAAAAAAAAACAGAACAATGCCCGCTCTGGCAAATAGTAGTTTTATTGGTATTTTGTTTGTGCTGAGGTGAATGATTAATTTTTGTACTAACTTGTTTGGCTTTTGCACAGTAGTCAAATACTAATGGAAAAGGTCTGAGCAACGTGTGGATCGTGCATCACTTCTAAATATTTTAGAACACAAACATACGGGAAAGCCAAGTACACGGAAATGAGCTCCGAACATCATGTTTGGAATAATGTACCTTGAGAGAAGAGGTTGCCTTCTGTCACTATGACCTCTTCTAAACACCAAATTGCGATAGGCAGAATAAACACTCAGGGGAACCTAAACATACTATTTTGGGCCTGATTCCAAAAATCTTTACGTTGGTTCTATCACGTCATCTGTTGGTGCCTGTGCTTCTCGCTGAGCAGACCCTTCCAGGACAAACTTATTAATGAGCTCTCTCCATTCCCCAAGCTCCAATACACATAATTGTCTAATTTTAGCTAACTGGTTGTATTACGCACTTGTGGCAGTACTTGTTGATATCAGTTTAGAAACTCGTACCTCACATTGGCCGGGGCATGTGATCAAATCTAAAAATAGTTAGTTTTTTGATTCAAGGCAAATCAAATGAAACACCAGTGAGTTGTTTTGAAGTGTTTTGCAGCCGTTTGAGACTAATAGATCCCACAAATAGTAGGACCTTTCTGAATTGACATGAATTAGTTGATATTATTGTAGGTAAATATGTTGAGTGTGTGTTAATTAAATTGGTTGGGACAAAAGGTCTTAAGAGGTCAGATTTTTGCAGAAGGCAGCCAGATTGGATACGTCCAGAGAAAATGCTAACTGACTGGTGAGTAAATATTTACCCAAGGGGTCCGACAAATGTTCAGAGCGGGAAATGTAACATCTACTCACCAAAAGAGCTATTGACAAAAATGTCCCTGACTGTACTAAATGTAATGTTTTTGGTTTACACTTAAATCACTGTTTTTAGTGATGCACATACAGAAAGTGATGGCACATTTTTGGAGGGCAGTGCTGTAACACAGGAGGTCCAGAAGAGAGGAAGGGATGTGTATCAAAATACATATTTTGATACACATTCTTGATACACATTCCTGCCTAACTGGCAGATTATAAGTCTGTAAGTGAACTGTTTATAAGCAGAACATTTCTATTGCTTTTGAGCCGCATACTGTTTTTTGTTTTTATCTGGACACTGAAAAAGAAGGAGGAAGATTGTTATATATTGTTATAGCTTTACCTATATGCATTTACACTTTACATACATTATATTGAATGACAATTAATTGTTAAAATGCATGGCAAAGTTATTTCACCCTTTGCAGCTGTCGTACTTAATGCTGTTTTGGTTTTCTTTTTCCAACCTTTGCTTGAGCTCTGTCATATTTCATCATAACACACAAATACAGAAGTTATGAATTGTTTCTCTTTTTATATTGCTTATATCAGCCATGTCTAAAGTTGACTTTTGATTCACATAATAAGATTTTAAGATATCTACACTTCATACATACAAGGCATGTCACTTAATGGCTGGTTTCCTAGTTGCTTCCTCTTAAAATACCACTGAGAGTTGAACAAACGAAATCTTACAAATGAACTTTCTGCACAGGTGTCACACTTCCATATTACCATGCCTGAATTTGCACCTGAGATGGATTCAGTGATGCTTAAATCTCCAGGGAAGCAATCTACAGACCTATATGCTTGGTTGTGTAAACCAGTGGCCATGGAAATAAAGAATTCAACAATTTGGAGAGGTCTCTTTTTATTTTTTATAATATAGTATATAACTGTAGAATCTAAAGCAACAAGCAAGTGCTAGTCACTATTGTGATCTACATTTCCAATGTGCCAAAAAATGTAGTTACTCCCTCTTTTCCACCCTTAACTTGGTTACAAAGCTCAACTTCACATAGCCAAGTTTACATTTTACATCCTCCTATTGTTCCACCCATATTTCTGTTCCAGCTCCTGCTTCAGCTTCATCAACATATCTTGAGAATATATGGCCAAAAGAATATGCCATTTGTATTTTTTCTTTTATATATCTATTAAATTAGCAGAGTCCTTGTCTTGATTCATATCTCTGACTCTTGCTGAGCATTTACTCAGAGAATATAAGCTTATAATCTCATAAAGATAAGATTTTAAAATGCATATTCTGCTCTACATGTTTTTAGGAGAAGGTTAGATGATTCACTATCACCAAAATAAAGTTTGCATGAGAAAAACATCTAAAGCTCCATGCACAGACACACCGACACCAGTTCATAATGTTTGTATTCTGAATATTAGAATACTAGATATTAGATAACAAAACTGTTACTTTTTGAATATAATTTAGACATTTTATTTAAATAGAAAAATATTTGCAAAGAATCATGGAGGATCAGTTTTCTGACCTATTTTCTTAAATGTTTGCAGCTGAACATGTTGCTTTTATTTTTTCTTCACCAAAATTACCTCTAGCTTTTCCCAGCTTTCAGCTGTCTGGCACAGCATGTGAAACACAAACAGTTTTGGTTTTGGAAAATGTGAAATTATTTTCCCTGGCTTTGATTTATATAAATATGCATCTATATGTGTGTAGGGCAGCTTTAAATGTGTAATCCTTCATTTAAACATGGCCAACCTGTGTCAGCACAAAGAGATGTTGTTTATGATTTTTTTTATGAATGATTTTTTTGGATTAGCTCTACAAACTGTGTTTTAGAATTAGATGCATGTGCAGGCTCTGGTTTACAAACATTTATACCAGACAAATAGCTTTGCACATCTTTGTGCAGCATGTGAGCTCACTTTCTCTAACAAATCACCACAAGCTGAAGCTTGTGCTTTAATTACTATCATTTATCTGACATAATTGCTCAGTCGTTTGTGATTAATTTGTCGTTATTGGCTAGTTACCTTTGTAAGCTGGATCTGAGGAGGTGTGGGACTGTACTGCACTTTTCCCATTTACTGAATCCTATTTAGCTGCAGCACAATGTCAATTAGCAATATTAGTTTACTTTGAAATCCATCCAAGCATAAAATGCGATCCAGGTTGTGTCGTAATTGAAAAGAGAAGTACAGCAGTCAAATCTCGGCCTGAACATTCAAATATTCTTGGCTCAGGCACTATAACAATACCCAAACTATTATGGAAAACTTGACATTTTCTAACAGTACTGACATTTAAAAAATTGGCAGTCGAACAGCAGCTGGATTTTTATTCTTCTTGCATGAATAGTAGAAGAGAGTAGAAATGCTGAAAAAGGACAACCTTGGCAAGTATTAAGCACAAAGGTTTAATAGTTTTAGTTATTTGACTCTGAAAAATAATACAGCCAAGAATTATACACATACATCATTTCAGGAGTTCAGTCAATCAATCTGTTTTAAATGGGTCTTGAAACAATTAAAAACATCAACATATGCTCTGCAGCCCTCAGCTTCTCTTTCAGACTATTCCACAGACGGGGGCCATAATACTGGAAAGAAGGCTCTCTCTGTCGTAAATGTGTGTTCTGACTCTTAGAACTGTTAATAGTCCAGTACCAGAGGACCTTTGGGTCCGCAGGGGTTCATAAGTTAATAGCAGATCTGTAAGATGAGATGGCGCAAGACCATTAAGACATTTAAAAACCCACTAACGGAATCTTAAAATCAATCCTGAGATGTACAGGGACCCACAGCAACACTTTTAAAACAGGTGTAATATGAGCCTCTCCACTTAGTCTTGGTTAGCAAATGAGCAGCAGAGTTTTGTAACAGCTGAAGGCTGGACAGATTTTTCGTAGTTAGACCAAAAAGCAGGGCATTACAGTACTCTAAATGACTAGAAATAAAAGCATAAAAGCTTTAAAGTCTCAGTATTTGAAGAGGGTGAACTCTGGCTATGTGTTTTAGATGATAAAATCCTGTTTTGACTTAATGTTGGAAATGTGGAATAAAAGTAAGCTAAAAGTCAAGAAGAACATCTACTATGCAGTAGTAGTAGTACTTCCAGTAGTTTCTGTTTCCTCAGTTTCATTTGTATTGTATGTGCTGAAGTCGTTAGGTGAAGGACTGTCGACGGTGCCACTGGTACAAAACAGTACTCTCTTGACGTGCAGCAAATCCGAGAAATGATGCAGATGTGTTTTCAGAGCTTGTTGCCATAGCGGTGTTGTTGACTGACTCAGCAAATGGTAACATAAATGTTGATGGTTCTTTACATATACATATGCACACTAAGACTAAATGTTTAAAGATGTGTGATGCACTAGTCGCAGTAAACATGCGTTTTAGCAACTGCACATGACATATCTTAGTGAAAATAAATAAGAAAATACCATCACAACACAATTTGGTTTTGCAGGAGTTTTCTAGGAGTGTCTAGAAAACGACGCAGTTAAAACAGTTTCTGAATTTATGTTGCTAATAATGTCTGCAAGGAAAATCAACTGATTACAGTTATAAAATACGAAGTTCACATATTTTATAGCTTCAACATTAATCATGATTGATCATGATTTTATTCAAAAAGCTCCGACCAAATAATCTGTGACTTTTTATAAATTTCTTATTTTTGCAAAGCTCTGAGATGCCGATATATTTTCTGCATAAAATAAACAAACTATATAAAAACTAAAATTTTGGAAAATACTATAGCTTTTATGTTAGATTTTGAAATAATTCGTTAAATTTTAAGAAGCTTTAAGAAACATCTCTCCCATGATTAAACATTTCTTATGTACTTCAAATTTCACTATAATTTCAAAAAGACCTGAATTTGAGTTACAATTAGCAGAGTTTTGGTTGGTAGCAATATTAGCTGTTCATAGACTCTTCAATTGTAAAATTTTCTGTAGGTGCCACTTTTGCGGCTCAGGGATGATTGGTTTCAATTTCCAACCGGCCAATCACTATTTACAGCCAAACATGCAGATAATCATTCAGTTTAGATCAACAATCTTTCCAAGTTCAGATCTCAGAAACTAAAGACTGCAATGTATTTTTATTTTAGAAAGTTGCTTCCTCAATATTCAGCATTGTTTCTTCCAAAGGAGACATTTTGAAGGACTACCGTATTTTCCGGACTATAAGTCGCAGTTTTTTTCATAGTTTGGCCGGGGGTGCGACTTATACTCCGAAGCGACATATGTGTGAAATTATTAACATATTATTATATCATATCACATGTTATTTTCACACTAAACCACAAGAGGGCGCTCTAGGCCTGTGCTGTTCTTCCTCTGGAGTTAGCAGAGTTGTTTACAAGCGACACCGAGGATGAAGATTTCATTGCGTTTAGTAATTTGGAGACACGGATGGTTTGGTAAACTTTTTAGCATATTATTTATGCTATAATTATCTAAATAACTCTTAATATGTTATGTTGACATACCAGGCACAGTCTCTGTTTGTTGTTTGTCATGTAACATTAGCATACCGTACAATTATTCAGCCTGTTGTTGCCTCTGTTCTATTTTTATTTTAAATTGCCTTTCAAGATGACATGTCTGTTCTTGGTGTTGGATTTTGTCAAATAAATTTCTCTCAAAAATGCGACTTATACACCGGTGCGACTTATATATGTCTTTTCCTTCTTTATTATGCATTTTATGGCTGGTGAGACTTGTACTCCGGAGTGACTTATAGTCCGGAAAATATGGTACTTGGAGTTTTGGTCTGATGTTCTCAAATAAAAAAAGAGGTGCATACAATAAGATAGCAAGAACTTGTGCTTCGTCTGAGTGTAGCCTAATAGGCCTGCATCAGCACATAACTCTACATGTTTGCAGTATAGACGCATGTAAGTATTTGGCAGCATGCACAGAAACTGGACACAGAAATGCACTCTCACTTACACATCCCAGGAGGCCAGAGTTAGAGTGAACAGCGTCTGTGGGTTGATGGGAGCACATATTCTGTCCTCTCAAGATGGGATCAAACTATCCTGAAGGTAGAAACATGCAAATAAAAGTTGTACCTTGGTGTTATTAAAAGATCCTTTTGACAAGCCGGAACAGCCCTTTTCTGCTTCCCTCCCAGGAAATCAGAACAGACTGTTGCTCATGTAATCGCACACTGCTATGACTCTAACATCAAAGCATATCCCCTTTGTTTTAAGATGTTTTTGTAGTATATTTTAAAGCCTGACGTTTTTCTTCGCTGAAGTTGCTCATAAAGGTCAACGACTTGTTTCTACTCTATCGGATTTGTTCTGTAGCAGTTTCGCAACTTAAGCTGAAGTGGCATTGTTAAAACAACGTACGACTTTAAAGCTTTCAAGGTTGTTTGGTATTACATAACCAACTTGATCGGAACTGAAACTTGTTCTAACGTCACAGCATTAATTAGACCCAGCTGCTAAGACTTTAATGTTATGCTTTGGTATTTGAAAAGTAACTCTAACCCTTTATCCGCTCTCAAATTGGAATGCTTTCCAACCACTGCAGTTTCCGCATCGTTAAGAGTGCAGGATGTGTAATACCAATCTGATACTATCCCAAAAATATGTGTATAATTAGTATTTGTTCAAAATACGCATTGTTGTTAGTTAAGCAAAAATTGTATGTATTCTGTTCCTCCTGATTAAAGTATTAGCTGTGCTATTTCCATGGCAGGGTAGATGCAGACCTCAGGATTATCTGTTTGCAAAATTTGTTTATGATGCTGGAATCCAAGGAATCTGAGGATTATTTTATGTCTGACTGCAGTCAGACACATATATCATGATTCTTATGTCCAGAATAAAGTTGTTTAGATGACATCTGTTTAAAAAAGATCACTCAGGAAACATTTTTATTGTGCTTATGGATAAAGAAATTAGTTTAAAGTTTGACATCTTTGTGTAATTTTGCTTTTGCCTTAACCCAAGCCTCATCTGTGAGAGTCTTAGGTTGAAAAAACCCAATAAATGTGAGCAATCAAGTGTGAAAAAAGCCAAATGCTTAGCTTTGATTTGAATCCATATTCTTTTTGGTTATATCTATGAAACTAGCCTTGCTACTTGAACTCTGTTCAACATGTCATCAATATTTGCTTTGATCTGTGTTCTTGCATCACCTTACAGAAGTACATTAACCGAAGGAAAGTGAGCGACAGTGTCAGTTTTCCAAGACACAAAGCATGTAGGCTAAAATGTTCTCCTTTATTCTCCTCTGACTATAGTCCTATATTTTTGCCCTCTCTCCTAAACGGTTTGTGGTAAACTTTGAGAACATTGTATGGCCTTTTTCAATCATAATTTTTCCTTGCCTTTTGCTGATTTGTGGAGTGCACATCAATACTTTTCCATGTAACTTTGGATGAACCTCTCTTAACCTCGCCTGTCAGTATAGATGGATGGCCATGTATCCATCTATATATGCATCCTTGCCACTACACAATTATACAGGGCTTAGTGTTAGTCAAAAAACATAAGAAAATTAATTTAGTTCCGTGGTTGTAACATTAAAAAGAGTTGCACAGATATGAATTTCTTTTTATGGGAATATAATTGCTAATTAAATACTTTATTCAGTAATTTTCAATCATAGCCTACTAATGCTAACACATGTGCTGAAGGAAGAAGCTATTGGAAAAGTTGGAGTTTTTATGCCCAGTATTTATTCTTTTGGTGCGCTGCTGCAGATTTGGCTTCGCCTATAAAAACCCTGAGCAGAAAGGTTGTCTGCTGGGCAGCAGATAACATTTTAATGGGTACCACTAGTTCTAGGGCTGAATGACCTGACACCTTTTTCTGGAGCAGTTTAGAGAAGTGACGTTGCACCTGCATTGTTCATGAACATCCTGCAACATGGGAAATACTCTGGCAGGAAACAGCTATCTCCTTGTAGCTTATGAATAACCAGAAAACAATTTATCGCAAAATACAGACTGTGCTATGTCTCTTTTTTTATGTATTAAAATCACATCCTGACCCTCACAAAGAAACATAAAAACAATGCAACTACTGGATCCGGTATTAATATGCAGTTGGAGCTGATGTCAATCAGTGTCACCTCTGGAAGTTAATTTTTTGATATTACAAACTATTATAGTTACACCTGTTAAAAGTGAGGGTGTGTGGGGTTTGATGGCATTTGCTATGAATTATGAATTAATGCATGTGTGGATATTTTCAAGGACATACGCCCAGGCACAGTTACAAAGCAATCATCCTTGGACAGCTAGAAGTTTATTTTTCCCTGAAATTTCCTTGTATTTGTAAAGGAAGTTGAACAAAATATTTCCTGAAAACTGTGAAACAATGGGGGAAGAAAAAGTAACATGGCACTAGGGCAATTATGTAATCGTGTGTGAAAGAAAATATTGAGGCAAAATTCTTCAGGAATGTTTTCTTGAGGCTTTTGATATCAAAGATCTGTGGGAAAAATGTCATGCACAAGGAAAATGCTCAAAGACTCATCTGTAGGAATGCATTTTGCAAATCCATGTGAAAGATTTCAGGATAATTTAATATTTGTCGTTTGAGTTGCTGTGTGGTTTTCCTTAGGTGTTTGTATATATTAAGTGTTTTTCTATATTTTTTGTTGTGTTATCTGGCTGGGATGAGTTGTCCATTTTTTATTGTTCAGCAGACTCCCTCAAGAACAAGAACAGGTCGAAAAGAAAAAACATTGCTGTTTGCTGTTACAAAAACACATAAATGGGAAGTAATAATATTAATCATATTTCAAACCAGTCCAAACTGTTATATTATTGAACAAATGCTAAAATTAGGCTGGTCTTTTGACTGGTTGTACATATTTTCACAGTACGCTACCTAGTGGAGCCTTGTGTTTTCTTACATTTACCAAAGCTCTGTTACTTCAGGGTAGTTGAAACTAAAAATATCAATTTATCACTGGATGGAAGTAGGGTTTACTTTGGATTTGATGTGTTATTCTCATTTTGTACAAAATAACAGAATTCAAAACAACAAAATATTTTTCTTCACTACCTTAATTTTTCTCAGCTGGTTTAACATCATTACAAATGTTCATTGGCTGTGTTTAGTGCGTATTGCTGACTGCATGGAAAGATGATTAATTAATTTCAGTTGATTTACAAGAAAAAAAGCATCTCTGAAACAATGCTTCTGATTGGGTGGCAGGGTCAATTCTTACAAAATTGGAAGGAAACTTTACCTATTTTAAACCATATATTGATTAATTACACAAAAATTACTCCAATTTTTTCCTATTTTTATAAAAGATCAATCAAATTTTATATTCCAGATAACAGTAAAAAGGGTTTAAACTTATTTTCTGTACCTTATGCTTTATATTAATATGAATTTAACATGTTAAAAGCTGTGTCCTGATAGGCTGTTAGCATATTGTATGTCTCACACTGTCTGTTAACAGACTGTGACCATGACTCATGTCTTCTGCTGTTCCCTGTGTGGTCCAAGGCCTGAAAGTTGTCAAAATCTCTGCTCACAGCATCATAGGCTTTAAAAAATGGACACAAAGATTTTACTATTCATCATTTGTTTTTATAATTTTGAGCTCGTGTCAAGTTTATTTATAGTTTGACTATCTATCATCCCCACATTTACTGGCTCTCCTGGTAAAGATGTGTAAAATTGAAAAAGTGAAATTTTTTTTACAGTATTATAAACAGATTGATTGTTGGATAAGGTCCAAGGGTTAGAGTTTAGGTATTCTGTGAGGGAAGTGATTTATAAGTCAAAATTATAGTTTTAGCTTCTATTTTCATCTAACATAAAAATAACATTAGTTAGCACAACTTCAAATTGCATGAACCCTCTGCAAGATGACTCTGGAGACTAAGAGTCCACTCTGTGGAGACTAAGATGTCCAGAGTTAATAGTTGATATTTCAGCATTGTCCAGTAACTTAACAATTGACCTTATTTTTCGCTCATGGATAAATCACCTGTTAAACAGATGTCATTACATCAGTGTGAACATATATGTGGCCCACCAACGCACACATCACACATGGCAGAGCCACACAATGACAGGAAGCAGAGCTCTAACATGTAGCACCAATCCATGGCCTCGCTAAAGGGGGAAGTAGATTGTCTGAGTTCCCGAAACATTGTTCAGACACCAGCTTGTAAAAAAAGCAAACAAAGGAGCTGGGAAATGAAAGGAAAGAATGAAGCAACCTGACAGAGCGGGACAAGTTTAAATGCACACAGACAAGTTTAATTAATGAAATTCTGAGGATTTAAGCCTCTGAGAGATATTGAAGTTTGACTGTAAAAGCTGTTGTTGGCTAAAACACACAAAAAATCATTCTTCTGAGATTTCTAGCACTATTAGAGATGCATGCATATAATCATTATCAAGTTTCTGTAAGCAGAAATACACCAATAGGTTCAAGTGACACCTGTGTATGGAGCCAGTCAAAATTTTATCTGCAAAACTATCCATAAACCCGCTCACTGTGTCAACATCTGCATGTCTAGTCTCGGGGGGGCCACATCACCCTGTGGTCTTTGGCAAATTCTCTGCTCTCTAGCTGTCTTCATTCAGGCATGTAAAACACACATACACACACAGCCACACATACCAAAGTTATTTTTAGGATAGCTGCTGTGTGGAAAGTCTCTTTTGTGTATTTGGGGCCAGGGTAGAATCAGACTGAGAGATCACATGGAAAGCTTGAAACTTTATAATTCATGTGCAAGCATGACAGTTTTGAGACTTTTGTTTTTAAATTAAAGTCTTTAACGTTGCTACATTCCACCTTCAGTAAGCTGTGGTGCTGGAAAGTTTGATCACTATTCAAAGGTTTTTTGCACTGCTGCATAGGTAACACAAAATATATCTTTAAGAAATCAAAAACTAGATAAAGATCTCAAAAACAAAAAGAAATAATAATTATGCTGCTAATTGTTTTATAAGTGAAACAATTCTGTCAACTGGAAAAAAAGATGACCCCAAACTTTTTAATTTATTGGCACCACATAACTTACCAACTATAGTTTTAAACTAATAAAAATGATTGATGGTGTTTCTATAATAAACATACCATGACTGAATTATTTCTAAATGGGCAATTTTTTTCTGTCATTATATGCAAGAGAAGGTTATAGTACTCTTTTTTTCAGCCATCTGACCTTCAGATGGATTACTCTTTGCTCTTTAAATCTCAAGAAAACTTCTGCCAGGTACTTTCTATGGTGTCTTGTTGAAAGACATTTTTTTTAATTTTTGAAACTGATTTAAAAGTATACTATTAACTTGGTCATGCCTAGCAACTTGTTATAGAAATATTTTAGCCACCTGTTTAATGTAAAGATGATCACCATATTAGCAATCCTACTTAGCTGATTTTACATATTTCTTCATTTAAGAATCACTACATTAGTGCATTTATAGTATATTTTTATTGTTGTCCTCATTAGTGCTGTGACTTTAATGCACTGAAACAATAAAAACAACAAAAGTTGAAACTATACTGTAAAACATTATGCATTTAATAGCACTGTGGAATGAAAAAACAAATATGCTCTCTGAATTACAGTGTTTACATGAGTAAACATCAGAATGTTTGAGTTCAAAAGCAGTGCAGGTTGATCTATGAGTTACATGGCCTTCCCCCTCCTTTGTGTGTTTAGCTATTGTTGGGAGAACCGTGAAGTGGTGAGAGCAGCATGTAAGTGAAGTGGAGGGAGAACTGAAGATTGAGCCACCTGTGGCCCAGTGCACGTCAGACGGCCTTTCTAAAAATATCAGATTTACGTAGCCGTTCCCTTGTGTCGTGATTCTATTTCCTGCTAAAAGCTGATACTCATGTAAAGTAGACAAGTCATATGTTTTGTAGCCTGTAATGATCCCTCTCAGGTATAATGCAATTGATGTGCAGTATATTGCACCTCCACTTCCATAAATAGGTATTAAAAGAAGATGGAAGTCCACTTTTGTTCTGTATGAAGTTATGGCGATGCAATTTGTGTCTCACTGATGTGGTACATTCACGTTTCCTGCAAGTGTAGTCAGGGTAAAGTTTTGTCAAAAAGTTAGGAGGGAAATTTTCTTATGCATTTGATGATACACACATTCTTCAAAATTCGAATTACATTAGCAACATATTTGTTGTTTTTCTTTGGCAATTGGTTTGTCCCAGCTTGAAGGCCATCACTGACAGCTGTTTAGCACCTCTCCAAATGTGCTCAGCAGGTTCCAGACTTGTGTGTGAAATGTTTGTGACCGGATCAGACTACTGTTTATATGGCCTTGCAGATTTCATTTAGCTCAGAGCTAGTTGTTTTGTTAAGCACTAACTGACCTGACATGATGACAGATGTCTCCAAAAGGGGCAAAGTCTTTGCCTCTGTTTTGAAAAAGGTTTGTGTTTGTGCTTCAGGAAGATGTCAGTCAGACTACCAGTCTTTCCTGTGAGCTTCATTCCTATGAAGTGAAGAGTTGGATGTCACTCAGTGAATTTTTGCAGGAAATAAAAAAGTAAATCATAACTGTTATTTGAAGTGGTTGCAGGTTTTAAAACACTTATTTATTTGTTATGCAAATTGTATAACAAATGAAGACAGGCATTTATCGCCATCTTTAAAATGAAAACAGGCGATTGAATTGTGAGAATCATTCTAACACACTGCCACATAGGCTTTTCCGTTGCACTTTTGTCTGTGTTGGTAAGACATTTATATATATATATATATATATATATATATATGTATATATATATATATATATATATATATAGAGAGAGCCAGAGAGAAACTGATTAAAGATTCACACATATTTTATAGTACTGACCTCCTGTTAAAAGAATAACATACCACAAAATATGACTTCCTCATTTTTGGACATTTGTAGGAGACAGAGAGGGAGGGGTCAGGG